>PITA01010326.1:0-72585 GCA_004023965.1 Spilogale gracilis
CAAATGGCACTAAAAACAAAGCGCTGATATCCAAGATCTATAAAGAACTACTCAAAGTCAACATCCAAAAAGAAGATGATCACATCAAAAAATGGGCAAGAGACATGTAGAGGCACTTCTCCATAGAAGACATACAAATGGCTAACAGACACATGAAAAAATGTTCATCATCACTAGCTATCAGGGAAATTCAAATCAAAACGACACTGAGATACCACCTTACACCAATCAGAATGGCCCAAATTAACAAGACAGTAAACAACAAGTGTTGGAGAGGCTGCAGAGAAAAGGGAACCCTCTTACACTGTTGGTGGGAATGCAAGTTGGTGTAGCCGCTTTGGAAAACAGTGTGAAGATTCCTTCAAAAATTGAAAATAGTGCTACCCCATGACCCTGCAATCACACTACTGGGTATTTACCCTAAAGATACAGATGTAGTGAAAAGAAGGGTCATATGTACCCCAATGTTCATTGGAGCAGTGGCCACAATCACCAAACTGTGGAAAGAGCCAAAGTGCCCTTCAACAGATGAGTGGATAAAGAAGATATGGTACATATATACAATGGAATATTATGCCTCCATCTGAAAGCATGAATACCCAACTTGGACCGAATTGGAGGAGATTATGCTGAGTGAAATAAGCCAAGTAAAAAAAGTCAAATGTCTCATGGTTTTACTCACATGTGTTGCATAAGTAGTCATATAGAGGACAGTAGGAGAAGGAAAAGAAATGAGAAGTAGGTTAACCAGGGAGAAATGAAACATAAGAGACTTTGGACTCAGAAACAAACTGAGGTTCTTGGAGGTGAGGGGGTTTGGGGGATGGGAGAGCCTGGTGGTTCGTACCGAGGGCACATATTGCATGGAGCACTGGATGTGGGGCATAAACAATGAATCTTGGAATAATGAAAAAAAAAGAATAAAAAATTGAAAAAAAAATAGATATGCAAAAGGAAAAAAAAAAAGAGGAATCCAAGCATATCACTAAAGAAAGCACAAAACCATGAGACAGTGAAAGAGAAATAAGGAACTGAGAAGAATTTTAAAAATAACCATATAATGAGTAAACATGGCACTAAGTAAATACCTATCAATAATTACTTTGAATATAAATGGAGTAAGCACTCTAATCCGAAGACAAAGGGAAATGGTTGAATTAAAAAGTAAGACCCATCTACATGCTACCTACAGGAGACACATTTCAGACACTATTACAAACACATGCAGACTGAAAGTGAAGGGATCGAAAAACATTTATCATGGAAATAAATGTTAAAAGAATTCTGAATTACCAATGTTTATATCAAACAAGGTAAATTTTAAAACAAAGAGTGAGGTAGCGCCTGGGTGGCTCAGTTGGTTAGGTGACTTTCTTCAGCTCAGGTCATGATCCCAGAGACCTGGGATCAAGCCCCACATTGGGCTCCCTGATCAGTGGGAAGTCTGCTTCTCCCTCTCTCACTCCTCTTGCTTGTGTTTCCTCTCTAGCTATGTTTCTCTCTGTCAAATAAATAAATAAAATCTTAAAAACAAACAAACAACAAAAAAAAAAACAAAGAGTGAAACAAGGGACAAAGAAAGACACTACATAATATAAAGGAACCAATTTGTTAACATATAATTCACAAAACAGCTAATAACAAACATAAAGGAAGACATTGATAGTAATACAATAATA
The DNA here is from genome assembly GCA_004023965.1 of Spilogale gracilis. Taxonomy (NCBI): domain Eukaryota; kingdom Metazoa; phylum Chordata; class Mammalia; order Carnivora; family Mephitidae; genus Spilogale; species Spilogale gracilis. Next base: position 1,680 of record PITA01010326.1, read on the forward strand.
GGAGAGGACTCTAAAACCCCACTTACATCAATAGATAGGTTATCCATAAAGAAAATCAAGAAGGAAGAAATGGCTTTGACTGGATACATTGGACCACATGAATGCCACAGATATATTCAGAACACTTCAACCTAAAACAACAGAATATGCATTCTTTTTAAGTATGCCTAGAACATTCTCCAGAATAGATCATCTACTAGGTTATAAAGAGAGTCTCAACAAATTCAAAAAGGTTAGATTTATACCACACATCATTTCCAACCACAACACTATGAAACTAAAAAACCACACACACACATACATAAAATCTGAAAATAACTCAAATACATGGAAGTTAAATAACATGATACAAAATAATAAATAGATCTCCAAGAAATCAAAGGGGAACCCAGAAAGTAAGTGATGACAAATGAAAGTGAAAACACAACAGTCTAATATCTTTGGAATGTGGCAAAAACTGTTGTAAAAGGGAACTTTATAGTAATGCAAGCCTACTTCAAGATGTAAGAAAAAGCTCAAATAAACAACCTATATTGCACTAGAGGAGCTAGAAACAGAAAAATAAACAAAACTCCAAACCAGTAGAAGAAAGGAAATACTCAAGATTAAAACAGAAGTAAATGAAAGATAAACTAAAAATAAATAAATAAAATAAATAAAACATATCAATGAAACCAGGGACTGTTTTTTTTGTGTTTTTTTTTGAAAGGTTCAACCACAAAATTGATAATATTTTAGACAGATTCATTAAGAAAGAGAGAGATAAAGAGAGGATTCAAATACAGATATCAGAAATGAAAGAGGAGAAATAACAACCAATACCACAGCAACACAAAGGATTGTAACAGAGTTTTATGAAAAATTATATGCTAACAAAATGGACAACCCAGAGGAAATGAACAAACTCCTATAAATATAATCTCTCCAAACCAACCAATTGCCAGCAAGGAAACTAAATGAGTAATCAAAAAACTCCCAGTAAATTAAAAAAAAACAAAAACAAACAAACAAACAAACAAACAAAAAACACAAAAAATCCCCGCCCAGGACCAGATGGCTTCACAGTGAATTCTACCAAATGTTTAAAAAATAGTTAATATCTGTCCTCCTCAAGCTTTAAAAAAAAAAAAAAAAAACATAAAATGAAGAAGGAAAGCTTCCAAATTCATTCCATGAGGCCAGCGATACCCTGATACTAAAACTCGATAAAGATACTACAAAAGGAGAAAGAGAGAGAGAGGGAGGGAGGGAGGGAGAGCAGTATCTCTGATGAATATAGAAGCAAAAGTCCTTAACAAAATATTAACAAGATGAATCCTATAATACATTAAAAATTCACTCACCACAATCAAATAGGATTTATTCCTAAGATGCAAGGGTGGTTTAATATTTACAAATCGATCAACATGATACATCACATCAACAAAAGAAAGAATGAAAATCATATTATTTAATACATCCAGAAGAAGCATCTGACAAAGTACAATAGCTATTTATGATTGAAAAGCAAACAAACAAAAAACAACTCTGCAAAGTAGGTCTAGAGGGACACCTCAACATAATAAAGGCCTTATATGAAAAACCGATAGCAAACATCACACTCAATGGGACAAAAAATGAGAGCTTTTCCCCTAAGATCAGGAACAAAAGAACGATGTCCACTTTCACCACTTATTCAACATTATACTGGAAGGTCTAGATATAGCAATTGTACAAGAAATAAAAGGCATCCAAATTGGTGAACAAGAGGTGAAACTTCCATTTTTTGCAGGTGATATGAAAATATGTAGATTAAACTCTAAAGACTCCACCAAAAATCTATTAGAATTGATAAATGAAATCAGTAGAGTCCCAAGATAAAATATATATATAATATATACACAAAAACCTGTTGCTTTTCTGTACACTAATAACCAAGTAGCAGAAAATGAAATTAAGAAAACAATCCCACTGATGGCTGGGTGCCTCAGTTGGTTAAGTGTCTGTATGCCTTTGACTCAGGTCATGATCCCAGTATCCTGGGATCAAGTCCTGCATCAGGCTACTACTGAGCAGGGAACCTACTTCTCCTTCTATCTGCCACTCTGCCTGTTTGTGCTCTCTCTCTCTTTCTCTCTCTCTCTGATAAATAAATAAATAAAATCTTTAAAAGAAAGACTCTTAAGAAAGAAGAGAGAAAGAAGAAAGAATGAAAAAAGAAGAAAGGAAGAAAGAAAGAAAGAAAGAAAGAAAGAAAGAAAGAAAGAAAGAAAGAAAGAAAGAAAGAAAGAAGAAAGAAAACAATTCCATTCACAACTGCACGAAAATAATAAAATACCTAAAAATAAACTTAAGGAGGTAAAATATCTGTACTGTAAAAACTATAAAACACTGATGAAAGACATTGAAGACACAAATGGATAGCTAGCCCATGCTCATGAATTGGGAGAACCAATATTGTTAAAATACTATACCACCCAAAGTGATATATTGATTTAATGCAATCTCTATCAAATACCAAGAGCATTTTTCACAGAACTATAACAAATCCAAAATTATCTTGAAAAAGAAGAACAAAGCTATAGGTATCACAATCCTGTTTTCAACATATACTGCAAATCAGTAATAATCAAAACAATCTGGTGCTAGCACAAGAATAGACACATAGATCAATGAAACAGAAGAGAAAGTCCAGAAGTAAATTGATGTTTATATGCTTAATTAATTTTAAACAGAGGAGAGAAGAATATGCAATGGTAAAAAGTCTCTTCAACAAATAATGTTGGGAAAACAGAGAAACTACATGCAAAAGAATGACACTGTACAACTTTCTTATACCACACACAAAAATAAACTCAAAATAGACTAAAGACATAAATGTGAGACCTGAAACTACAAATATCCTAGATGAAAGCACAGGTAGTACTTTCTCTGACACTGACTATAGCAACATTTCTCTAGAGATGTCTCCTGAGGCAAGGGAAACAAAAGCAAAAATAATCTATTGAGACTACATTAAAATAAAAAAATTTTACCTAGCAAAGGAAATAACCAACAAAGTAAGAAACAACCTACTCAATGGGAGAAGATATTTACAAATGACATATCTGACATCCAAATGTATAAAAAGCTTAAACAACTCAACACATAAAAAACAAATAATCTAATTAAAAATGGCAGAATACATGAAGAGACTTTTGTCTAAAGAAGACATACAGAAGGCCAACAGACATGTGAAAATATGTGTACTATCCCTTGTCATCAGTGAAATGCAAATTAAAACCACAATGTGATATCACCTCATGCCTATTAGAATGGCTAAAATCAATAACACAAGAAACAAAAAGTGTTAGCATAGATGTGGAGAAAAGGAAACACTTGTGCATGGTGGATGAGAATGCAAACTGGTGTAGTCATTGTAGAAAACAATATGGAGATTTCTTTAAAAAAAAAGAAGAAGAAAGAAAGAAAGAAAAAATAGAACCACCATATAATCTAGAAATTCCCCTGCTGGGTATTTACTCAAAGAGTATGAAAACATGAATTAAACAAACAAACAAACAAACAAACTATTATATATATATATATATATATATATATCCCTGTGTTTATTGTAGCATTTTTTTTTACAATAGCCAATAGCCAAATTATGATGGCAACCCAAGTATCCATTCATAAATGAGTAGATAAAGAAGATGTGGTATACACACACACACACACACACACACACACACACACACACACAATGGAATATCATTCAGCTATAAAAAATATGAAATCTTGCCATTTGCAACAACATGGATGGATCTAGAAAATATGAGGCTAAGTGATATAAGTCAGTTAGAGAAAGACAAATACCACATGAAGATTGTACTCGTGTGGAATTTAAGAAACAAACAAAAAAAGCGAACTAAGATAATGAGTCAAAGCAAATAACAGACTCTTAACTATAGAGAACAACTTGATGGTTACCAGAAGGGATGTAGGTAGGAGATGAGTGAAATAGGTGAAGGGGATTAAGTACACACTTATCATGATAAACTCTAAGTAATGTATAGGATTGTTGAATCATTATATTGTACACCTGAAATTAATATAACACCATATGTTACCTATAGTGAAATAAAAACAAAAATATATGTATAAACAACAACAACAAAAGTTACCCTTAATAGATCTGTGAAACTTTTTTAGTTATAAATACAAATACAAGTTGGCCAGCATATCTGATTCATGTTATTCTGTGGTCATTATCATTGTATTCTTATCAAACATATCTATAAGTAGATGGCAATATGTCTGTCTTTTCAGTGTAATATAATGTGTCATTTTTGTTTTGTTAAGTGTGACATAAAACCTTAGAAGACCTTTGAATTAAATGTTATAAAATTTGTAATTACTGTGATCACACTTCCACACAGAAAGATAAGAAGATCAAAATCTTAATACCAAGATCCAAAGATGAAAAATATCAATGCAAGACATTCTGATGTTTATAGTGAACCGTTACTGCATTATCATTTACAATTGGAAGACAGCCATCCAGAAAATAGTGCATGCAAGAGGTAGTTCTGACTCTATTTCTGATCCATTTACTTAGAAATGGAACATGTAATTTTCATTGGGTCAGGACTTGTTTCTCCAGTAAATCAGCACACACAGACATTGAAGGTCTAACATTCTCTATATCGTAACATCTGTAAAACATGGAACTTTGAAAGATAATTTTTCAACATCACAAGTGGAAACATGTAACAGTAACTGTCTAAGCACATGGGTGTATTTATATTTTATAAGAAAGCTTTCCACCAAAGGGGATGTTTTATGAAACTATAAACTGTTGCATAACAGCATACTGTTCATTGTTCTTTGGGGAATACAGCCAAAAAAACTGTTATTATTTTTGTAAATGTCTACAAAGGAAAAAACGTCTTAAATTATTGATATGAATACACTATTGTCTCTGTATTAACAATAAATTATACCTGATGCTCTGAAAACAATATATTTCTTTGAAACCAGCTTTATAATGGTTAGGAGGAAATATGTAATTTATTTTTCATATTTAACAATGTTCAGTACCAAGTTTTTCAGTAGTTTAGTAGTATTATACTTCATATGAGATTTTTTTCCCTGTTGTAAAGGTATTTTGCAGAGACAGAAACAAGAAAAATATATAAAAGCACAGTTTGTCTGTGATGAGAGACTATTCTTATTACCTGAATGAGTGATTTCTAGGAGTAAATGTATTTGAAACATGATTTGTGTTTGGTATTCAACAAAACTATTTCAGTTGTGTTATACACAGATATCTGACCGTAGTTAGATTCAGTTGGTTTTCTATATAGTCTCAGGAGCTGCAAGTGTACAACTATGATGCCCTGTTTTTCAATAGTGTTAAGTTGGTTGGAATGGAAATATAGAATTACTGGATCTCAACACAGTAAGAGAGGAGCTAGATACCTGAAAAGGAAATATTCCATTGTCCCATCTCAGTTCTTCTGCTATATGAAGTGACTTTGGACAATGCTCCAGTGAATACTGTAATAACATGAGACGGCAGACAAAATGCTACAGCATATTAGAGTGGGGCTGAGTTAGTTCAATAAACTTTCAGAGAACAAAAAAGAATGTATTACAGACACTGGAGATAATTTTCATATAGAACCCCATAACTTATCAGTTGTCCTGGGTACATCACAAAATTGGCCTACACCAATTAGATTTATATTCATGATAATTGGCTAAGGACTAAGATTTCTCCAAAAATTCAAATTATAATCCTGTATATCCATTTAATTCAATGTAGTTTTATCCATTTCAACATTTTCTTGTCATAATATGCTAATACCATAACTTTTGTTCATAATTTCATGGAATGAATAAATAATAGTTGAATGATCAAATAAGAGAAGTGTAAGTATCTTTGTTTTCTTCATTCCATCGTTAGGGTACTAGGTTCTAAAATCTGTGAAGTATTCTCAATAGAAAATGATGTGCCTAGATTTTAAGGAAGAACAGTGTGAGAAATTTTGCATTCTGCTTATGCAACAAAATTGGCTACTTTTTCTTTCTTAAAGATTTTATTTATTTGAAAGAGAGAGCCAGAGAGAGAGCACTGAACAATGGAAGGAAGGGGAGAAGAAGAGGGACAAGTCGACTCCCTGCTGAGCAGGTAGCCAAATGTGGGGAGGGATGTGGGGCTCAATTCCAGGATCTTGGAATCACCACCTGAGTCAAAAGCAGACACTTAACTGAGGGACCTAGGTGACCCTGGTTATTTTTTTCTTAGTGACATGATTTCTTCATCACTATATAGATACAGACTATTTTTTTTCTTCAGATGTATAATTACTGTGTTGATTTTTTTTCTGTTTACTTAAATGCTATGTGTTTCAAATTCTTAAAGCATTACATCTCAATTTTTTTTATAGTTCTTGTAATTTGAACTTGTATTTATTTAGGTACATATCTTCCTTCCAAAATTGTAATCATTTCAAATGTATATCCATGGTCTGTTTTATTATTTTACCCTTATCACTGCCTCACAGCATCTTGATAAAAATATAGGGAAGAAGGAAGAACTTTTTCTTACACATCTGTCAATGCATGGAAATCTCTCTAATTTTTTTTAAGTTTTTTTCTTTTTTTTAAAAGACTTTTTTTATTTACTTGACAGAGAGAAACACAGCTAGAGAGGGAACACAAGCAGGGGGAGTGAGAGAGGGAGAGCAGGCTTCTTGCCCAGTAGGGAGCCGGATGTGGGATTCGATCCCAGGCCTCCGGGACCATGACCTGAACTGAAGGCAGTCTCTACTTTAATTTCATTGTTGTGAAAACAAATATCTGACCTCAGAGGAGATACGAGATACACAATATATCATCATTATACATAGAATAACTATTTATCTGGAAGCTAGATACCTGGAAAGGAAATAGCCCACAAAGAACAATCATTTTCTGATAAAGACAGATTTTACTTTGCTTTTTATATTTGGTCTACACTTAGCATGTTTCAGAGATATTTGTTGGGAAAAAAAGTCATAGCCATTTGAAAAGTTGTAGTAGCTATGGTCATTTAAGTATAGAAAATCACCTGAAACTAATATCACACTGCATATTAACTAACTGGAATTTAAATAAAACTTAAAAGTGCCAGAAATAAGTATGCATTGTCCTTTTCATAAATAGTAACATTGCTAAGAAAGATACTGGAATGATGTTGTTTTTCTTTTTTCATTTTCTTATATATTTAGATTGATTTATAATGGAGAATTCTGTACTCATATGTTAAACTTTGTTTTAGGAAAAAGAAAATAATTATGCTTCTATATATTGGAGCAGATGAAGCAGGTTATTTTATCCTTGCCCCTTAAGCTAAAATATTTGAACCACTATAATATAATGAATACATTTTCCCCAGGCTATTTAAAAGATCCTCTCAGTATACACGAAAGGAATTATGAACACAGACAAACTTCTGGAAAATTTTATCGAGAAAGACAATAGCACCTGTTTATTCCCCCTTTCTCTGAAAACATAATAATAAAGGTATGGATAAAAGAGATTTAGATTTTATTATGTGAAATATATCTAGTAGGATGAAAAAAATGAAAAAAAAGTTTGTGCACATGATATGAATGAAGTCTAGAAAAATAGATACCAACCAGTGTGTGCTCCATAAAAAAAATAAATAAATGTTTCTGCAAAAAAATGTAAAAGAAATCAGATTCTGAAGCTATAAATTTTTATCGCCAAGCAGGACTGCTTTTGAGGAGCCTGCATCTGTTACAAATAGACCAGACGGATACACACAGAAATAGAAAACCTCAAAGAAAGGGTGCGATTCACATGTCTTGCTTTTATAGCAGTATCAAGCTTTCCTTTGAAGTAGATCGGTTTTCGAAGCAGGTGTCCTAAAGGTGCCATCTCACTGCTGAAAGTCAGCCAGTGTTTGAAAGCTTGCCAGCTTGAAGGCCATTAATTGACAAGCTGTGAAAGTCCAGCATCGCAGGAAAGGAAATTACACAAAGAGGTGAGCCTTGATTCCTCGCACCTCACCTGGAGAAACAGCAGAGGGAGCCGCCAATCTTTTCAAGACCAAGTGCACGCGGTGTGCAACTTCAGTGATGGACCTGTAAATAAGAATTCCACTGGGCAGAAATCACGTCGTGTCTCTAATTACCTTATGGCAGTTGATTTATGCAGTTTTCCCAAACTGCCACCTTAGAATCAATTTGGAAAAAATAATAATAATAAACAATGAAAATAGCTTCTTGCTGGTAGTTCCTGGTTCCTAAGATTTGTGTGGTGGCCAAAGTAATATGACACTGTAGTTCCAGGATAAGGACGATAAGCAGAGATAAGCTGTTTCTCAATATAGATGTTTCAGGACTATTGGAATTCCTTCTTGTCTATAAGGATTTTTTTTTTTTTAAATAAACACAAATTTATTCTTGTCTCTTTTTGAGAATGTGCCTAAGGAGTGCAAGCAAGATTTAAAGTGGGTCCATCCCCTAAGCCATGATGAAGATTCTGTTGCAGATTTTTTTAAACCCAGCAAAATGATTATATAGAACCAGAAGTATCTATTCAATGTCCACCATAACTTGAGAAGAGGCACACATCACTCTCTCCACTTGATTGCTAATTGCCTTAGGCAATCCTTTTGAAAATACAAGAGTGGTAAACTACAAAACAGAAGAATAACTTGGCAATGCTAAATGGTGAGAGAACGTCATAAGAATTGGAAATTGGTTATTAGAAAATTCATTCTGTCTGCTACGGAGGCATTTAAACATGGTGCCTTGACCTTATGGAGTGTCTCATGCATTTGCTGAGTAAGACCCTCTTCTTGTAGACAGAGGCTTCATTGCTTGATTTCTGTGCTGTACTGCCCAGCAGTTCCAATGCCAACAGACCTACCTGAGAAAAAGATTTGGAAAATGGCCATTCTTCTACTAGAATCTCGGGTTTGCTTAAAAAGTATAGTTTTGGTTTCTCTTCTCTGTTGCATTGAAATAGAACCAGGAAATATAAAGAAACGGGATTATTCACATTTTCATATTCATTTGTATAGAAAAGAATATTGAATAACCTCTTTAAAAACCCAGAATCTAAACAACACTCTATGGAATTGTCTAGATAAGATGTGTGCCTGCCGGCCCTGCACATGAGGTGAACTGTATGTACAGTTACATGCCTGTACACTTGGGATAATGGTGGCATGTTGTTTGAAGACATGTATTCCTTATTCAAAGATCTCATGATAACCTATTTTTTAATGGCTGTACTATTTCTAGTCCAAGTAACTTCAAACTTAAATATTTTCAAATCATAATTTGAGTTTTCTTTTTTTAATCTAGACTTATCTGTGAATCTTTATGTATTACAGGATATATTAAAATTCTAGTTAATCTGGTTTTAAATATATTTGAGTGATTCTGTTACAGATAGTATCTTTTTAACTTTGTATTTTAAAATAAATTTTGATTTAAGGAAAAGGTGAAAAGGTTGGACAGAGACTCTTCATCTCTTCCTCACCCAGCTTCTCCTAATATTAATGGTTGCAAAACCATGCTGCATGTATCAATAACATTGGTACAGTGCTATTAGCTAAGCTATACATTTCAAATATATGAGTTTTAAAATATATGCATATATTTCTCTCATTTTTCCTATGTCTTCCAGTACACAGTTTAGACTATAATGGTGCCTCTACTTGTCATGTGACCTCAGTCTCCTGTAATCTGACAGTTCCTCAGTCTTTTTCTTTTATGACTGACATTTTGGAAGAGTACTGCTAAGTGATTTCATTGAATATTAGTATATTTTCCCATGATTACAATGAGATTATGAATTTTAGGAAAAAGTTATGAAGAGGCTGTGTTTCTTTCTCATAATCAGGGAGTACCTATCAAAATGACTTGGTGATGTTAAATTTTATCATTTGAGTGAGGTAGTGTCTGACACATATCTCCACTGTGAACCTGCTATGTTTCCATTTTCATAATCTACTAGTGAGATATGAGTCTAAATCCAGGTACACTCAAGCAGAGGGAAATGAATTCCCAACTACTAGAGTATCAAAGAGTTTGTGAAAATATGTTAAAATTACCACTGTCATTAGTACATATTTGGCTGAGATAATTTAAGGTACTGCAAATATTCTATGTGTGATATCTTTCTTAAATGTGTTTCTTAGAGTTGGGTCTTGACTTTTTTATGCAATCTGATAATCTTTGCTTTTTAATTTAAGCATTTATTACTACCTTTTCATTTAAGATGGTGTTAAATTTAAATTCAACCTCTATTTATTTTCCATTTGTCTCATTTTTGAATGTTTCTTTCTTCCTCCCTCCTTCCTTCCCTTCTTTTTCTCTCCCCTTTCCTCCCTCCCTCCCTCCCTCCCTCCCTCCCTCCCTCCCTTCCTTCCTTCTTTTCTTCCTCCCTTCCTCCCTTCCTTCCTTGTCTTTTCTCTTTTCTTTTTCTTTCTTTCTTTCTTTTTTCATCTTTCTTTCTTCCTTTCTTTCTTTCTTTCTTTCTTTCTTTCTTTCTTTCTTTCTTTCTTTCTTTCCTTCTTTCTTCTTTATTTTCCTTCCTTCCTTCCTTTCTTCCTTCCTTCCTTCCTTCCTTCCTTTCTTCCTTCCTTCCTTCCTTCTTCTTCTCTTTCTCTTCCTCCCTCCCTCCCTCCTTTCCTGAATTATTTATTCTTTTGATTCCTTTTTCTCCTTTGTTGATTTATTCACCATAACACTCTATTTTGTTATCGTTAGTGGCTGCATCATGGTTCACAGACATCTTTAAAATCATCACAGTCTAAATTTAAGTGATAGTGCAAAAACCTTAAAATAATACACTTTGATTTCTTCCTACTACTTGAGCTACTCAGGTCATGCAGCTTACTTTTACATATCTTTTGAGCCTTATTCTAAATTTTTATTAATTTTGTGTTATCATTTATCTTTAAAAGTGATTTATAGCACATTGTATATCTTTTTTAAAACATATTTTATTTATTTATTTATTTGATATATAGAGAGATCACAAGCAGGCAGAGAAGCAGGCAGAGAGAGGAGGAAGCAGGCTTCCCGCTGAGCAGAGAGCCCAATGCAGGCCTGGATCCTAGGATCCTGAGAACACAACCTGACCCCAAGGCAGAGGCTTTAACCCACTGAGCCACCCAGGTGCCCCACATTGTACATCTTAAACTTACAAAATGTTATAGGTCAATTTTATATCAAAACTAAGAGAAAAAAATCAGAGGTTGCCAGAGGTGGAAGGGAACAGATGAAAAAGCAGAGTACAGAGGGATTTTAGAGCAGTGAAAATAGTCTGTATGATATTATAATGATGGTCATACATCATCATACATTTTCCCAGACCCGTAGAATCTACAATATAAAGAATAAAACCTAAGGTAAATTGTGGACTCTGGGGGATTATAATGTCAGTGTCGGTTCCAATTTGATAAGAAATGTACCATTCTGATGAATGATGTTGATAATGGGGGGTACTATGTATATGTAGAGGGAGGGTGTATATGGAAAATCTCTGTATCCTTCTCTCAGTTTGGTTGTAAAACCTAAAACTGATAGTAAACTAGTTTTTAAAAAGTGTATATTTTAAAAGTGACTATATAAAAGGGAAATATGTTTATTTTTTTCTTATGCTCTTCATTCCTTGTGTAGCTCCATATGTACATGTGGTATCATCTACCTTGTGTCTGAAGGACATCTTTTGACATTTCTTCTACTGTTCTCCTTCCCTAATATATATATATATATATATATATATATATATATATATATATATATATATATATATCCTGAGCATCAAATTCTTGGTTGACATCATATTTCATACATTAAAGATTTTGCTCTACTGTCTTCTCAGAAGCAGTGTTTCAGAAATGTGCTGTCACCTTTATCTTTGTTTTTCTTTACATAACACGTCTTTCTTCTTTGGCTACTTTTAAGATTTTCTCTTAATACTAGTTTGAAGCAATTTGACAATATGCCTTGGTGCAATTTCTTCATTATTCTTATGTTTGAGTTCTTTGAGTTTCTTGGATATTTAAAATTTCTAATCATTATTTCTTCAGGAATTTTTTTTCTTCCTTCCCAATTTGAGGAGTCTACTTAACTTAAAATAGGTTACTGAAGTTGTTTCATGGTTCACTGATGCTTTGTGTATGTGCATGTGTGTTTGTGGATGTATGTGTTTGTATACTTTTGCTGGGAGCCAGCCCTGGCAACAGTCTGGGCTTCCAGAAGGTGGTGATGGAGTCAGCGATACGAAGCGAGAGAGCCCCGAAGATTCTTTTCCAACCACCCACCAGGCATCTCTGCCTTGCTGGCTCTCAGTGTCTTTATTTATAGGCAACAAGTTAAAGAGTCTCATGAAGGAAAAATTTTTTTCACAGAGAGTGATTTTTGATTACACAGTGTCTTTGTTAGAGAAACAGTGTTTTGATCAGTGAAACATGTTTTCCCAGGTGCACCTATCTACAGTTCAGATTTAACTCCCAAAACCAAACCAAGGACATGTTGTTCAGTAAGGTTTTTTACAGTTTCTTACATTTGGTGCCTAGACAATAAAGGGCAGACTAATGATATGGTGTTTTTTAAGTAGGTCTTACAAACAAGAAGGCAAATGAAAGGCTTAGATGAGTTGTGCACAAAGTTTTAGCTACATTATTAATACAGTGACCAAAAGTTAGTCTGTCTGACGTCAAGGAGAAAGAGAACTTATTTTGCAAAGGTTAAAGTGCTTGCTCAAGCCTGTTTTCCATGACTGGGTGCAGAACTCTTTATTTATGGATCCTTTGCATGCATGGCAATGTCCTTGTTAGTACAGTTTTATTTCTTATATTAAGCCCTTTATTTAACCATTTAAAAACCCTGACAATCTCCTCCACAGAGCTGCAGGATATCTAAGATTAAGCTATTTTTAATGATGGTAAGTAGACACAAAAGCATTTTGCTATACACCGGACATGGTTTTTAAATGTCAAACATTCCGTACAAAGAATGGCAAACAAGCAGGGTGGGGAAACTGCTGCCCCACGCAAACTCCTCACACTTTGTGGGAGGGTCGGTGTCCGTGCCTTGCAGCGGGAAATCACCTAATTGACCATGCAGGTGGCTCGCGGAATGGTGGGAGGGGCGGATCACGCACTGTCCCCGACATACTTTATATACGCTTTATTATATATAGTATGTTGTATTATATATCAAAATCATATATAAACAATATCCTTTTGTTCTCTTTGTTTTGGAGAGTTTGCATTTCTATGATTTGAAGTTCACTAATATTTTCTTTTGTAATATTTAACCTACTATTAATCCCATCTCCTGTGCATTTCTTCTTATTGTCCTTTTATCCATAGGTGTGTGAATATATATTTATAAGTTATAACTCTTAATAACCTTGTTGCCTAACTCTAAGATCTGTGTCAGTGTTGGATGGGTACTATTGATTAACTTTTCTTTCAGTAATGGATCATACAGTCTCGCTTCTTAGCATGCCTGGCATTTTTTTATTGGATGCCAAAGGCACATTTTATCTTTTAGGGTGTGGGATAATTTTGTATGCCTATATTTATTCTTGAACTTTATCCTAGACACAGCTCTATTACTAGGAATAACTTTGATCCTTTGTGGATATTACTTTAAAGATTGTTCAGGCAGGACAAGAGCTATGTTTATTCTAGAGTTAATTATTCCCATCTGAGTACTCTTCTCAGTATCTGTGAATTATGAGGTTTTCCAGCAAGGTTAGTAAAATAAACACATAGAAATAGAAATAAAACAAACATAAGATAAAGTGTTTTTTTTGTTTTTTGTTTTGTTTTGTTTTGTTTTGTTTTAAGTTCCGTGTGAATATCAGGTACTGTTTCCTCCTATCCTTTATCATTTTCTGCATGGTCTCAAGTAGTTGCCTCGTGAATATGTATGTGTTGATCAATCTTCTCATCATTACTCTAGGGAAATCTTCTGCATATCTACAGAGTTCTTGGTTTCTGTGTAGCTCTCCTTTCTAGTACATTGTTCTATAAACTCTAGCTTCTTTTTCTTTCATAGCTTCGCAGATGCTCTTCTTAATTTAAGGCGTATCCTTGATCTGCCCATATTCACTCTCATCGCACTGTGGCTTGAAAACTTTTAAGGCTGAAAACTGTGGCAGTCACACAGCCCTTCTCATTTGTTTCCCATCTCTTAGATCACTGTAATTTTGTTTCATGATACCCAGTGTCTTAAAAACAACTCTTCCTTTTTTTTTTCAGATTTAATTTTTTTTTTTCAAATATATAGATAAGTCCTATCTATCTATTCCAACATGGTCAGAGGCAGGTTTCCTTTAGCTCTTCATGATTCCATACTGGATTTACTTCAGCAGTTAATTTAACTCCTCTTCTCTAAAAGTTTAACATATCTCTGTGACCTCCTTCCTGAGTTTCAAACTCACTTTACCAGCTGCTAATCTATGCTGCATTGTAGATATTCAAAAACAGTTTAGTAGAAAATCCAATAACTTCTCATCACCATCTTTCACCTTTACTTCTTAGGAATAGTGCCCTTGTCTATAACATAATTATAATAAATTGCTATGGGAACAGTGGGACTGACCTCACACAATTATTACTTTGGACTTGGTGTAAAGATTTCCCTGAGATAATCAGGGAAGATCCTATGTCATCATAGGATGCTTGCTTTGGGTCCTCTGATATGAGAAACAGTTTCACAATGCCTCCTCTGATCATTTTAAAGTGATTGCTTTTGCCATTTTACTTTGGAATGTTTTGCTATTTCAATTCTTTTCAAATATTCTTTTTTTCTTCTGTCAAATCTCACACCCCATTTATGTAATGAGATTACTTTGTTCTGGTTGCTGAACTGGTAAAATAGATTTATATGCTTTTTGTAGGCATATTTCAATAATGGTCTACAAGAACTTCTGAATTCAGAGAATATTGAGCATTTAGGTGTTTTTTCTTTTAAAGATTTTATTTCTTTATTTGACACACACACACACACAGAGATCACAAGTAGGCACAGAGGCAAGCAGAGAGAGAGGAGGAAGCAGGCTCCCTGCTGAGCAGAGAGCCCGATGCAGGCCTGGATCTTAGGACCCTGAGATCATGACCTGAGCCGAAGGCTAAATGCCCTGAGCATTTAGTTTTATGAAACAATTAAAACATAAGTGATTTGAAATCAATAATCCTGGTTTCAAATGTAGATATTTCACCAAGCTAGGTGAAGTTGGAAATGATTTAACCTTACTAAGACTCAGTTTTTTTTTTCTTCCATTTAATAAGACTTAAAAAAAAAAAAAAGAGCAATAATAATTGCATCTTAGGTTTACTTTAGGGATACAAGCAAGAATGCAAATCCTTTTTAAGATTTAGTAGTAGTACGGGGTGCCTGGGTGGCTCAGAGAGTTAATCCTCTGCCTTTGACTCAGGTCATGATCTCAAGGTCCTGGGATCGAGTCCCACATCGGGCTCACTGCTTGGCGGGGAGCCTACTTCCCCCTCTTTCTCTGCCTGCCTCTCTGCCTATTTGTGATCTCTCTCTCTGGCAAATAAATAAATAAAATCTTTAAAAAAAAAACAATTAATAAAAAAAAAAAAAAACAATTAGTAGTATGAATAATGACAATAGTTGTATTAGTATAATATTCATCATTATCGAGGTGTTTAATGATATTAATATAATTTAATATTAAATAGTATAAAATTCCATCACATAGTTATGTCCCTTCCTCATAGTAGGAAGATATATGCAAGGTTTTGTAACAAAACCTAAGCACCTAACAAGTTACTAGTAGATGTTTGTTTTTTTTTTTTTCCTTTCCTTTAAGTAACTTATTCTTGATCCCAGGCAGATATGAGAGATTATATTGGAAAAAAATATATGTCATTAACTGAATAGTAAAGTTTCTTAGAAAACTGTTCATCAAATCCCAGATGTATTTCTCACTTTATCACTAGTTCTTGAGCTCACCATATATCTCCTAAATTAACAGCACCCTAATAGAGTTTCTGACTTTTCCAGGGTGAATAGTGATAACTTACACTCCAATGTCTCTGTTTTTATTCTGAGCTGAAGGCAACACAGATCTTATTAAGATCAGAGCTTCAAACTGAGAAAAAATAATCAAGCTCTAGAACAAAAAAATATATACATATCTGTCTTTCTAATCTCTTCTGTTTTGTTTTGGCTTCATGCATTCAACCTCATTCTGCCACTGGCATTGACTTGCATACTGAGTTTTGTCATAATGGTGACCTCCAACTACAATATGTTTGGTTAGGAACGTGTGTGTGTGTGTGTGTGTGTGTGTGTGTGTGTGTGTGTCTTTAATACATCTGTTTGCCTATAGAGAGAATTTTTAAATTATCTTTGGAAAAAATATTTATTCACATGGTGACCCTATTAAATACACTTCTTGTGCTTAACTTTTGAATAATTTATTACCTGTTCAATTGATAAATGCCTTAAGAAATAATGCATCACTTTGCTGAATGGTTTTGACTCTTATGTATTGAAACAACAACAAAAAAAGACAGGTATTTGGCATTGTACTATGGGAACATTCAGTATGTTCTTTATATATGAAGTTCAAAATAATTTATTTCATATATATCTTAACAGCATGGGTAGTGTTAAGAGCCACCTATTATCTTTGCTATACACATATGCATTTGTAAAAATAAATATTATTAGGACCCCCACTGCTGAAAAAACATGTTGGAGTCAAATCATGATGACAAATACTTTATTTGAATTTGGTAAATTTATAATCTTCAGCTTAGTTTTCCCAATGCATATGATTTATCTGCAGATCAGAAGGAAGAAACCACTTATGTGTGTGCATTATGGCATGCGTGCATATGCACTTCTGCATACACACACATACACACACACCAACTTTTAGTCATTCTTACTGCATAACAAACCACCTGAAAACACAGAGAATTTTGTTTTAATGGTAATCATGTCTTTGCCCATGATTGGCCTTTTGGACTGGGATCAGCTGAACCATCCTTCTGCTGATACCAACTGTGATCACTCAGAAGGTCATGATCATCTGACTGATCTCAGGATTATCCACTTATATTCATATCATTTATGTCAGTTGTAGACTGGCACCATCTCTCTATATGATCTCTCCTCTTCATAGAAGTTAGCTTGAGTTTCTTACATTTTAATTTTAGAGCATCAAGATGAGTAGAACACAATATTCTAGTAGAACACACTACTTTTTGAACATTGCACATTGTCACATCTGCATATCTTTTCAATCAAACCAAAACAAGTACACAACAATTTCAGATTGGAGGGGTGGAAAATTAGATTCCACCTCCTAATTGAAATAGCATAGACACATTGCAAAGATGCAACCCAAGGATATAAAGTATTATTACAGTGGCATTTGCAAACACGCTACCATATCTGCTATAATTCTCCTATTTGTTGAGGCTTTAGACAATGACATGGGAGTTCATAGAACCAAGATACAGAGTAGGGCCATTACCATACCCAGCTTTTTTTTTCAGATGACTGCTTAAAGACTATGATTCTGTTATTGTCACAGTCAAATTAGGAAGATCATGCATTTATGCTAGGCCTCCACCTTCCTCCCTCCCCAGGCTACATCAACATTTTGTTAGAACTTACATTAAAAAATTACATACCACTGTTTATTTTATTTTTTTAAAGATTTTATTTATTTATTTGACAGAGAGAGAGATCACAAGCAGGCAGAGAGGCAGGCAGAGAGAGAGGAGGAAGCAGGCTCCCTGCCGAGCAGAGAGTCTGATGAGGGCCTCTATCCCAGGACCCTAAGATCATGACCTGAGCTGAAGGAGAGGCTTTAACCCACTGAGCCACCCAGGCACCATACATACCACTGTTTAAGGAAATATTTCCAGATGTCCATTTCCTTAACTTACTTGCTGTTTGATTTTCCCAAAGAAACCAAAGGGAGAAAAATAGTCAGTGCCCAGTGTTCCTAAATCATGTGACACCACCTTCCCAGTGTCCAGAATTCCATATTCTTGCAGCCTGAAACTTTTAACTTGGAAAAATAGAAGCATTACTTTTTGCTTTCCTGATTTTCATGAAATCTTTTAGATATATCCCAATTAAGTATGCATCATTTGTTTTCAGGCTTACAACTGTATAAAATACTTGGTGATTCTATTATAAATGTTTTTTTCTGGACTTAAGTTTTACTAGACTCAAGTTTTACAAGTTATGGCATGATATTTTAGAAATATTGTTTGTCTTTTCTCCATGTCAGTGTTAAGATCTGTACTTCAATCTGTGACTAGAATTCAATGCAATTTAAAAAAAAAATTGTTCTTCACTAAACAAATCATCATTAAAAAATGAATTTTATTTTTTATTAGATTTGTCTATACAGGCATAATCACTAGACTATATGATTAAATAATAGTCAAAATGAAAATGGGAATTTTATTTTTTATCGCTTTTATTTGAGTGCTAAATTGAGTGAACTTTACTACTGAATGTTAAAATACCACTATTTACCAAAACAATGCATTTGAGTACCTTATCTAGACATACCTTTTGCTCTATTTAGCAATAAATGGTGTTTTCAACATGTTAAATTTTTGAAAATGGTAATACATTTCAGTGATGTAGCCATAATATAAAATATGGTTGGGATTCCAGCAGACCCACAAAAATTAATGTTATCCACATGTGACTTTAATCTAGTCTAAGAATTAATGATTTTTTTCACTATCTTATTCAGCAAATTCTAGCTAAAAAAACACAGTGTGCCAAGAAATCTTCTTGCTTTTGACCTAAAACTATGAAAGATACAGACAAGATGGTAGCAAGTTCTTGAGTGTTAGAGGAATGTTTAGACTTTGTGATTCTGACCCTGCATATTTTGCCATCTTGCTTGTAGATACTGATACAGGACCTGGGTACGATGTTTTTCAGATTTGGTTATGATAAAAAAAATATCATTTTTTCATTGGCTTATGTAAACTTAAATATTGGTATAATTTAGAGGCATCATATATTTTTATAATTTTTCCTAAAGACATAAAAGATTTACATCCAAGAAGATATTCAGAGATTTAGAGATTTTGTCTAGCTTCCGTTATTCAGATGAAGATAATGAAACCCAAAGTAAATACTATAGAGTGGAAATTTCTGGAAAGTAGGTTCTGGAACTTTGAATTCTTTTTTCTTTCTTTCTTTCTTTCTTTTTTTTTTTTTTTAATATTTTATGTATTTGACAGAGAGAAACACAACTAGAGAGGGAACACAAGCAAAGAGAGTGGGAGAGGGAGAAGCAGGCTTCCTGCCGAGCAGGGAGCCTGATGCCAGGCTCCATCCCAGGACTCCGGGATCATGAGCCGAACGCACCTGAGCCGAACGCAGATGCTTAATGACTGAGCCACTCAGGCACATACTCCCACTTAAAAAATTTTTTTTTAAAGATTTTATTTATTTATTTGACAGAGAGACCACAAGTAGGAGGCGCAGCACCAGAAGGAGAGCAAAGGGAGAGGCAGACTTCCTGATGAGCAGGGAGTCCAAAGTGGGGCTTCATCCCAGGACCCTGAGTCCATGACCTGAGCTGAAGGCAGACACTTAACCAGTTGAGGCACCCAGGCACCCCTAGTACCCTAAATTCTAATTTCCAGTTTTATTTTGCAGATACTATAGGAACGGCTATCAACTCATGACCATATATTATGTGCCATACCCTCTGCTTGATTTCTCATCTTTATCATTTTGCTTATTATAGCAACCCAATGCTTGAATAGCTTTATCCTGAGTTTATAGAGAAGAAAATTTGGATTCAGTGAAGTTATTTAAAGATTAGGAATCTTCAGAATGAATAAATAAGTCTTTCACACGCCAAAGCTCAAGCCCTTAATCACTTGACGATACTGCCTAATAGGTCATTTTGCCTGGTTTTCTGAGAGAAAGAGAGGAAAAACAAGCTAGTTTAAGTGTAAGTCATCATGAAGTTGATATGTTCTTCTCCTTGTACTGTTCTTTAGATAGGATAGACTTAAGAATACCTGTTCTAGCATTTAAGACCATACTATCATGTTTATACTTATTTGTCTTTGTTTTAAGAAATCCCAAATATATATCTTTGCTCTAATAATGCTGGTCAATATTCTCCCCTAAACAAAAATAAATATCAATCTATATTGATTAGTTAGATTACACCTAGAATTTGCTTCCTACTTCTCCTTTGCTAATGTAAATCCCACATTTCATTGAAAATATCAAATTTCCTTCTTATAAGTTTAGTATTATTTTTCTCTAACATTGATGTATCTTTTAAAATAAATTTTACCCTGAAATTCTTATTAATTTCAAAGAATACAAATCTTATTTCCTTAGATGCTTTGCAGAATGAACTGTTTTTATATAATAGAGGATCTAAATTTTAAATGAGTCTTTTATGTTAGTTTTTCAACTTTAATCCATGACCAGTTAAATATGCTTTCTTATTTGTTATACAAATGCTGTTAAGTGTGTGGGATGGTGAGAAATAGCTGTATTTCACTTCAAAGGTCAAGACAAACAAAGCAGGGACTGCCCACAGGAGCAGCATGCTGTGATGGCTGTCTTTGGATTTGAAGCATTTTCAGTTGTTACTGAAAGGGTTCTCCAAGAAATGTGTACTACCAAAGAGGTTGGATGCACATACACTCATGCACGAAGCTGTTACCTTAAGTCTCTTCTGAAAAAACTGAGAGCACTAGAATTCATTAGGTTATAGATGACTGGAATAGGATTGGGTTCTTTAGCCATAGGCTGCTCTCTTTAGAGTGTCCAGAGAACTATGAAGTACCCTGAAATAAGAGTACTACCTATGAGCCTTTGAAATGGATGATGAAAAACTAAATGAATGAGAAATGAGAATGAGTCAGTAATTGGTAGTGGGAGCGATGGATAAATGCCATCTATAGAGAAAACAGTATCCAGAACTCCAGTGTAAGCAGAAATCTGGAGTGCATGGCAGGTATCATCTCAGAGTAGCTTCATTACCAAATTGGACAGTAGCATAGAAAAAAAAAAAAAAACATTCTATCTACTGCTGGACCAAAGCAAGGGAGGAAGTGTGTTGCCAAAACTGCTTTAGCTTTTGTATTCCTCTTTTCTCACAACCCTGACCCTCAGGCAACTGAAATTGTTTCCACTCCTTTTTAGATTTTTTAATTCACAAAACCCCTAACCATAAATCCAGGTAATTACCATCTGTGCAAACTAAAAGTACTTGCTTAGCATCAGAGCCAATAAAGACTAGATTAGGTGCCAAGGGAAAGGGGTGAATATTAACACTGAAAGATCTGTGGTTAAGGAGATTGAGAGAGGGCATTTGAGCACAAGTTTCAAAATAAGTATACAAATGATCAATCCAGCGGCACCAAATACACAATATTAATTTTATGCTGAATACCATAGCCCCCCCGAGGGTGGGTGGAAGGGATACTTTTTAAAAAGCATTGCAAAATTCTGGACAATTGCTAGCTTGACCATTGATCAATGATATTTAAACCATGTTTTAAACTTTATTTTTGAATTTAATTCTAAAAAATGGACTCGACAATATTTATTTTAGCAAGGGAAATGTGATCTGCAAAAAGCAATTATCATAATATGTCTGATATTTGTTCATATTTGTTATCAAAATAGTGTATTTAAATTCAGAAATATCACATAATACATCTTAAACTTGATATGTAACATTTACTGCTGTATTTACTCTAATTATTAGAAATCCTTCCATGTCATGTTTAATTTTTAATATAATGTGTAAAAAATTGCTAAAAAGCAAAACAAATGAATAGGGTGGTTTTAAATTACTTATTTGAACTGTCATCTGAAGTTTGTGAAATAATATTGCCTATTTCATTTATCACGTGCTGGAAAAAGTAATTACCTTCTTGAAAACGTCTTCAGTTCATGTTACATATTCATAATGTGGATAACCATGGAAAAACTGATAGTTCAATATGTAAATGTCAATGTCATCCACATATGAATTTCTGTAAAGTGGGGAATAAATGTTATCGAAGCACTAAGTAATGCTGAATAAAACAGCTTCTTTATCTTAACTCTTGTTGCAATATAAGCTTAATAGAGAAGCTAGTTTTCAGGGCAGTATAGAACTCCACAAATACTAACAATCTCTTTGATTTATATGGTCCATGTTTTTACTAGTGATTCAAAAAAGTATGTTTGTATGGGTGATTGAATTAATATACATACTTTAAGTTGATTTCAATAGAGTAAGAATAAGGCAAAATGAAATCTAACATTTTTTTTCTGGAAGCCCACTAGCTTGAAATAACAATGACAGTAAGTCATGCTAAATAATAAGAGAATCTTTAAATAAGGTTTGGGTTAGAAGTTACTAATTTTTAAGAGCATTAAGACAAAAGGGGTCCTTGAAGCTGAAGGAATAGAGGGTGAGATGCCCCAATATGTGTCACTTTCGCATAAAGCTTATTTCAAAGTTAAAAACAAAAACAAAACAGCAGATGCAGAAAAGCTCTCTGCCTCCTCCCTGTCTAAATTCACATTGGAAAGGAGAACCTGCAACAGGACAGTAATTATTAACTATTAACAGAGACCACCCTTACAGAAGAAACTTACCTGCCTCATACAGCAGAGAAAAACTTTGTTTTTCCCCAAAGATCCCTTTTCACCTTCTTGCTAATGAATTTTCTCCCCTTAGTGTCCTTAGGCCCCTAGCCCTTAGCTCCGATAAGCTTCAGATTGCTTCATTGTCTTTAGAGTTTCATGTTTATATTGATTCACCATATTTTCTCCTGTTAATCTGCCTCATGTCAATTTGATTCTAAGACCAGCTAGAGGGACCACAGAGCAGAAGACAGTCTTCCTCCCCAACAATCCATGCACATCGATGTCATTCCCTAGGAAGATTAAGTGCACTGAAGGAAGCAGATATCCTGGGTT
This sequence comes from Spilogale gracilis, assembly GCA_004023965.1. Taxonomy (NCBI): domain Eukaryota; kingdom Metazoa; phylum Chordata; class Mammalia; order Carnivora; family Mephitidae; genus Spilogale; species Spilogale gracilis. The sequence goes on from PITA01010326.1 coordinate 24,653, forward strand.
GGAGCCTGAGGGGCACTGATATTAAGGAAAATTAATCTATAAATAATGAGTCCCTCAAGTGAGCGGAGGAATCCCAAAACAGAATACCCATGACAAATGTCAAAAAAGAAGAGTCCTTCCATGAGGGAGTAGTCATATACTACAGAAAGATTAGAAAACATGACAATAAAGAATACTTATAAACCTAATATATTAATATAATACTGTATGTCAATGATACTTTCATTAGAAATACTTAAAAATTTGGAAATCAGTTGTGATCTCAATTATAGACAATTTATTTTAGATGGACAGGTAAGTGGAAATTCAGTGAGGGGATACAAAGAGAAGGCAGGCATTTGGCATTAAAACAAACAAATACAATGACAAATGAAAAACAAACAAATACAAAAAAAAAAAAGGAAACCCTGAGGAAAAAGAACAAGCAAACTCAATGATACACAGCCAGGCATATGAACGCTTACTTTTCACTTATGAAATGATGCTGGTTTAGAATTCTGAGAACAACCTTCTTAGGTGAAAAGATATTGACATTTGGTTAGTGGTTAGGCCATAAGCTCTGAAGTGACACATATTAATGTGGAAATGTTGAGGATCAGAGCCAACAGCCAAGAAAGAATTACTGAAAAGTTTTAGATGTAAAAAGGTGGTTTTATTAAAGTATGGGGACAGGACCCCCGTGGGTAGAAAGAGCTGCACTGGGGTTGTTACAATATACTTTCAAGTTGGGCGGGGGTTAGGGACAGCACAAGCCTCCAAGATATTTTGGAAACAAGATTTCCAGGATCCTGAGGGGACTAGCCATTGTTAGGAGAACATCATTTATTACTGCTTAGTAAAATCTCAGCCACAGGACTTCGGATGTATATTATTGGACCATCCGCTTGGAGAATGATTGCTAACATATAGGTTTGGGGGATAGAGATAAAGGAAGTTTCCAAAGGAAATTTTACATGTTAAAGTAGGCTTACAGGATTCTGGGGAGTTGAGCTACGACTGGCTTTTGCCCTTAGGAAAGTGTCAACATTGAGGCAGCTGAGTTCTTAGAAGAGGATCACTCTACCAGTTTCAAGGTCTTGTCAGTGGGCTATAGGTAGTAAGGAAATTAATCTTTTCTCTTGCCTTTCTTTCCCATATCACATGCCATATTTGTTTTTTCACTGCTATATAACAAGTGATTCACCTAATTTGAGACCCTTGTTATATTTTTAGTATGGTTGAGTAAATTAATTTCCTTAACTTACTTAGTGGCTTCTCTTTAGTATTATTTCATCTTAATAGAAACAACAATTAATCAATTGTACTAATAACTTTGTATCAGATGAAACTTTTGCTCAAGTCCTAAGCTAGATACTATGGTAGAGGTTTATATTTTTCTCATATTAAAGAAAAAAAAAACACAAGAAAGAAAAATCAGTTTGCAGCTCAGAGATACTATTGTTCACATTTCTGATGAAAAATAATATAGAATTGTTTTTCATAGAGGGTATATCAGTGATCACAATCCCTCATTAGGTAAGGATACAACTCTACCCGTTTGTTCACCCTCTACATTTTTGATGTGACTGTTTACTGAGTTTTACATTGTATATTCAATAACATTATAACAGCTATAGTTTTGTAGTACTTTCCCTTTTATACAGTGGATATGTGGTTGACACAACTATTATATTACAAAATTAGATTTTTCTAAATCTGAATGTTTATTTACCTTTCCTAATGTATTTGATTTTGACATTGTTGTTATAATTTTATAAATGTTATAACGTTATAAATCTATGCCAGATTTTCACAATGGTGCTGAGTCAGTTAATGAGAAGTGTCTGTTCAAAACACAATGCTGGGAAAACTGGATATATACTTGCAAAAGAATGAAATGTAGAACTTAATCAAACAACACATGAAAAAAATAATTCAAAATGGAACAAATAGCTAAATTTAAGAACTTAATTTATAAAACTCTTCAAAGAAAACATTGGGGTGAATATTCACATTTTGAGAGTGCTTTCTTAAATATGATCCTGATAACACAAACTAAGAGAACAACTGATAAATTTGAGTCCACCAAAATAAAATTAAATGGTGGATAATGATTTTTTTTTAAAGATTTTATTTATTTGACAGAGATAAACACAGCTAGAGAGGGAACACAAGCAGGGGAAGTGAGAGAGGGAGAAGCAGGCTTCCTGCTCAGCATGGGAAGATCTAATTTTGTAATATAATAGTTGTGTCAACCACATATCCACTGTATAAAAGGGAAAGTACTACAAAACTACAGCTGTTATAATGTTATTGAATATACAATGTAAAGATGTGGGACTCGAACCCAGGACTCCAGAATCATGACCTGAGCCGAAGGCAGTCGCTTAACCAACTGAGCCACCCAGGCGCCCCAATAATGATGTTTTTAAATTAGATTATATAACGTAAATTGGTATACATTTCAGGTATATAGAATCCTTACATATCGACACAGCACAGGGGTCTTGCTGTCTCTTAACCTTGTGCAAAGTACTGAATTTTATGTTTTTCATGTTTAAATCATTGTTTGTTTGTTTGTTTGTTAATTTGAAAATATGTACATGTCTTTAGGAACATTCTAGATTCCGAAAATCAATCCAGTTGTCCTTGCTCCCAAATCACACACTAAGATGACCAAATCTCATTCCAGTCAATCTATCTTCTCAAGGGAACAGTGTCCCTCGTTATTTCTGTTGCCTTTCTGTGTCTCTTATTATTTATGTGATTTCTTGGAAAATGATGCCTATATATAACAACAAAAGCTTTAAACCCTGTTTTGTATGTAATACTTGAAAATAATTGTGTTCATTCTATGATTAACAAGCTGAAAAGAGACATAGAATATTTAAAAATGATCATTTTAATACCTTTTGCCAGTGTTGACTGCTTCTTTATTTCAACATTATCCAGTGACAGATTAACAGGGATTAGAAAGTGAACACAGTGGTTCTGAGGATATGGTGAATGATGAGGGCATGCTCTCAGAACTACACAAAATAATATCTACATGAATTTCATGCTAGAAAAATGGAAAGTCTGAGGGAGATTCATAGCTATTAAGCACATTTCTTAAAAATTAGAAGTATAATCTTCAGAGGAATTAGAACAAGTCATTTAGAAAGGCTGCTGAGCAATTATGAATTTATGGGGAACTACAATGCTTTGGCATCTGTTTGGAAAACAGATTTCTTACTTGGCATCCAGGCCTCTGTTGTCAAGTATGCCTAATATTACAAAACTCCATTTGTGAGTATGGCTATTCAAAGAGGTTAAAATATGGAAATGACTTGTAAATCACCATTTAGGTCTTGCATTGCAGAAGAATTAAAATTATAAACATGGCCAAATTAGTATTTTCTGTCTAATTGTTTGGTTTTTAAAAAAATATGCTTTGTAGGACATGTGGACAATATATAAAAGATTAAGCTATAAAGAGATCCTGATTACAGATAGTTTTCAGTAAAGGTGATTTAAATCTTACTCATGTTACTCTGAGAGCTGTTTTAAATTAACATAAGATATTTATTTGCAAATCAGTGGGTCACATTATAATTATATAGTGAGGTGGTGATGGTTAAGATTGATGCCGTACTAATAGTGTAAGGGACAGCCAGTTAGGAAAACAGAGAGAAAAGAAAAGTGAGTCATTCAAAGAATTGAACCCAATGTAACTATTCCCCAAAATTTTGGTAAATTAAACCTGTAACGTCTGATTATTTAGTCTCAATGGTTCCTAAATAGTCTTGTTTTAGTTCATTTTCATTAGCTAGCTCATCAATATTAGCTACTTTTGTTTTATACTGTTTTACACTGTTTTATTTAAAACAGTACACATAGATAGACCTACTTTAATGATGTTTATTGAGATTGAATACCAAGAGACAGGTATGAGACCTTCAGTTAACTAAATCATTTATTTTTGAATCAAGTAAGGTAACTTTGTAAATCAGAGATTATAAATGAGACCAACTAACTACTGGTAACTGAACTACTGAACTAACTATTTTTAAAAGTGTTTAATTATGTTTAATACGGATAGCTACATCACTTTATGGATGGTTTCTCCCACCTTATTATTCTTGGGGGCTTCATTTTCATAGTAAGACTATGGTAGTTCAAGGTATTTCATACACTGAGTACAGTTGGGCACACTGCTGCATTGCTTTAGGTGTCATGGCATCACGTATGTGTTCTAAATGGGACGGAAGAGGATAGAGCTAAAAGTTTTCTTTTGGTTTGTTTTTTTCCCTCTCTTATATTGTCAAATATTTTATTGAAGGAAATATTAATTAGAAAACAAACAAACAAACATATAGACCTTTTCTTTTCACTCATTGGCCAAGCTTAATCCCATCACTGCCAAAGTATATGTGCGTTGGTGAAATGTGTAGGTGACGCTAAGCAGTTGCTGAAGATATTTAGCAGTTCCTCCAAACCCAACATGCCATTCATACATAACCTCAGTATCCCAATTACAGCATTCAATGAAACAAACTTGAATTGCTCAAACTTAAAACTATGTTTTCTTCATTGTTTTATCTCAAGCACTTAGCATATTGCTGCCTTATAAACTATAACCATAAATATGTGTGTGCAAGCATGTATACACACAGGTATGCAAAATAAGCATAAATAGGTATATACACATGCAAAGAGGAGATATATATTAATAAATATAATGTACAAACAGTCTGTCTTTGTTGTTGTCCTTTTGTATCATGTTGGCTAATTTAGGCGTTTTCCTTGTAAGCTTTAGGAGTTTGTCAGTACCTACAAAACAGCTTGATTTGCTTTTCACTGTAAAGAATAGGTTACTTTTTTTTTTTTTTAAGATTTCATTTATTTATTTGACAGAGAGAAACACAGCCAGAGAGGGAACACAAGCAGGGGGAGTGAGAGAGGGAGAAGCAGGCTTCCCGCTGAGCGGGGAGCCTGATGTGGGACTCGATCCTCGGTCTCCAGGATCATGACCTGAGCCGAAGGCAGTCGCCCAACCAACTGAGCCACCCAGACGCCCCCATATTCATATCTTAAATAAGAGTGTCCCGTTTATGAATATCAGTAATCTATTTTTTAGAAATAACATTAAATCCTTTGTCCAATTTCATAAAAGCTACGTTTTTAATGGTGTTATGTTAGCTTTTGCTTTCTTTTCCTTTCCTTTTTAAAGACAGAGATTCTCATTCTGTGCTAGTGTGTCTGACTCTGCAGAGTATTAAGTGATCTCCTAACATCTTGAACTAAAATCCTAATTTTATATTTTATTAAAATCTAATACTAGAATTTCATGTAGACATAATTGGAAAATTTTCTAATTCTTAGAAAAGTAAGCTAGTGATAATAATAATGCATGTAACTATTTTTCCACTTATTTTCCTTTGTTCTCATTCTTCTATGGAGATGCCTAAGCATATTAACTGGCATCTTTTTGCTCTCAGAAAAGACAGTGCTTTTCAGGATGCCTGGGTGGCTCACTTGGTTGAGTGACTGCCTTCGGCTCAGGTCATGATCCTGGAGACCCGGGATCAAGTCCCACATCAGGCTCCCTGCTTGGTGGGAAGCCTGTTTCTTCCTCTCTCACTCCCTCTGTTTGTGTTCCCTCTCTGGCTGTGTTTCTCTCTGTCAAATAAATAAAATCTTTAAAAAAAAAAAAGACAGTGCTTTGCAACCTTTGCATGAAGTTATTTTATATAAATTGCTCATAACATGATAGGGAAAATGGTATTTTCACTGTGTTTTATTTGGACCACAGGTTTATTTACATTAGTCTTATAATTTATCTTGTTTGGGAACAGCAGGGTTGTATTATTTTTGTTTAATTTGAGAATCAACTGGAGGGGCACCTGGGTGACTCAGTCATTAAACATCTGCCTTTGGCTCAGGACATGATCCCAGAGTCCTGGGATTGAGCCTCACATTGGGCTCCCTGTTTGATGGGAAACCTGCCCCTCCTTCTCTCACTACCCCAGCTTCTGGTCCCTATATAGCTGTGTTTCTCTCTACCAAATAAATAAATAAAACCTTTAAAAATAAAGTAAGAAGAAAGAATCAACTGAAATTTAACTTTCACCTTATTTATATACATGTATAGCATATTACAGTAGGAATCACAGAATACCTACAGTCACATTGGCCTAAAAATCCTCTTATCTCAAATAATAGATTTTTTTAATAATGAATTATATGTATCATGTTTAAGTCTTTAAATTTAATGCATTAAGTGATGGAAATAATATGATTGTTATGACATCTAACATGACAGAATAGCAAATGATATCTTGCCCAAATAAGTGTAATGTAAAAAAGGGTGAAGTTCAAACCCAGGCAATTCAAGACATGAATATTATTAATAAAGAAAAGAAAAGGGAAAATAAAAAGGAAAAGGGAAAGAAAAGGAAAGGGAAGGGAAGCGAAGGGAAGGAAAGGAAAGGAAAGAAGGAAAGGAAAGGAAAGGAAAGGAAAGGAAAGGAAAGGAAAGGAAAGGAAAGGAAAGGAAAGGAAAGGAAAGGAAAGGAAAGTAGGTGGAAGGGAAGGGAGGGAAAAGTGAGCATTATTTTACTTCCAAGTAATTAGTGATTTCTTGTCAATTTTGTTGAAGAATCAGTATGTCTAATTCCCATCAGTATTTAAATACCTCTTTTGGATATCTCTGTAGTAAAATAAATTAAAATTTTAAAAAGTTAAGTTTACACACATATGTACACAGAGACACACACATAGCAAATATACACACATACCTTAGCAGTTAAGTTTAGTGAAATCTGTTATATCAACAATAAGTAGATATACCACCAAAGGATAATTATAGAAGTCTTGAGCATTCTAAACAAATCTTCAGATTAAATTAGTTTATTATATGTTTAGGGTATTCCTCAGATTTTTTTCTTTTGTTTTTCACCATTTTAAAAACAGTTTTAGGTTTTCAAGATGGTGGCAGAGTAGGAGGACCCTAGGCTCCTCTTGTCTAAAGAACACAACTAAATAACTACCAAATCATCCTGAATACTTCAGAAATAGACCTGAAGACTCACAAAATAAACTATAAATAAAGGGAAAGAAGAGGTCACATTGAAGACAGTAGGAAATGTGGAGACTTAGTCTATGGGAGAAATGGATGCCAGGTGCTGCAGAGGAGAAGGAGTCATGGTCATAAAGAAAAGTAAGAGAAGAGCACACAAGGGAATGCACAAGGAGAGCATTTTCCCAAAACCATTGGCTTGCAAAATAAAAGGGACTGAATTTCATGAGTTCTTACAACCAGTGGACCTGAAAGGCTGGAGTTTAAAGGTCAGTAGTATGAGCAAGATGGAATCAGGTAGAAAGGTAAGGCAACCAGAGGGCAGAGAGTGTGGAAACAGTGATCTGATAAACCACCTGGGGTACACAGGGGAGAGATAATTCACTATTCTAGGAGCTTTTCCCTGAAAGGCAGAATTCATGGAGATGCCCCCCTGGGAACCTAGGAGAAGGCTGGTCCCATTTCCCTCCCCTGTCCCTCAGCATAAACACAGGGCCACCTGAGGGAAGCAACTCAGCACAGACACTGGCTTCCTGAGTTGCTAATACCAAGCCCCACCTCCCTGAGCTCCCTGAGCTTCCAAGCCAAGCTCTCCTCAGTCCCAGTGTGGCAGGCACCTCCCCAGAAGACTAGCACTGACTCTTGCCCACACCACATATCCCGACCAGAGAGTTCTGTAAGGCCGCAGGTCTGGTAGGGTTGGTATCAGGTCTCATATCACAAGCAGACCAGAACATACCTAGTTAAATTCACCAGCTTCAGGCCAGGGACCCCACACAGCCAAAAGAAGAGAAGAAAAGCCTCTACAGATAACTGATTTAAAGAATAGAGTACCAAAAACAGAGTAGAAAACACATACAGAGCATACCAGAGACACTTTCTGAAGTGCCAGGCCCTGGGCAGTACATGACCTTTTCTTCATTAGATTATTACTTTCAGGAGCAGGAGACATAACTAGATTTTCTAACACACACACACACACACACACACACACACACACACACACACACACAGAAGGCAGAAACTTAGGCAAAATGCCAAGATGGAGGAATTTATCCCAAATGAAAGAACAAGATATGGCTACAACTAGAGAGCTAAGCAAAACAGATATAAGTAACACCCCTGATAAAGAATTTAAAGGAACAATCATAAGGATACTCACTGAGTTTGAAAAAAGAATAGAAGACTTCAATGACAACATTACCACAGAAATAAAAGAGTTAAAAAAGAATCAGAGGTGAAGAGTGCAGTAAACGAGAAAGAAGAACAAATTAGTACCTTGGAAAACAAAATAATGAGAAATAATGAAGCTGAACAAAGGAGAAATAATTATGCAACACAAGAATACACTTAGGGAACTAAGTGACTCCATCAAATGTAATAACATTTATATTATATGTGTCCCAGAAGGAGAGAAAGAGGGCAGAAATTTTATTTCAAGAAATAATAGCAGAAAAAAATCCCTAATCTGGGGAATAAAAAAGGATTTTCTGCTGGCTCAATCAGTCAAGCATCTGACTTTGGATCTGAGGGTGCTGGGATAGAGCCTTACATTGCATTTCACACTCAGTGAGAAGTCTGCTTCTTCCTCTTCCTCTCCATCTGCTCCTCCCCCTATTTATGCTTTCTCTGTTTTTCTCAGATAAATAAATAAAAATCTTAAAAAAAAATACCAACCTCAAGAAACCTTGTAATTACAATTGCAATATAATAATAAAAAATCTTGAAAATTACAAGACAAAAGATATTCTTAACTTACAAGATAAAGCCCATAAAGCTAGTTGGAGCTGTCTCAATAGAAACCTGGAAAGTTGGAAGGGAGTGGGATGATATATTCAAAGTATTGAATACAAAAAATCTGCAACCAAGAATACTCTATTCAGCAAAGCTGTCATTCAGAATAGCAGAGATGAAGTATTTCTCAGACAATCAAAAACTAAAGGAGTTGTGACCACTAAGCCAGCAATGTAAGAAATATTCAAGGAGGCTTTTTGAATGGAAATAATGGAAAAGAAGGACCAATAGAGACAAAGAGAAGAAAGCATCAGGGAAAATCTCTAGAAATGATGACCAAACAAGTAGTAAATAATAAAAAATATGGGTCTATCCATATTTACTTTGAATGTAAATGGATTAAACATTCCATCCAAAAGACACGGGTTGTCAGACTGGATAAAAAACAGTACCCAGAAATAAAAGTTATTCAAATTGGCAAAGAAGCAATAAAACTCTCTCTCTTTGCAGATGACATGATCCTCTATATGGAAAACCCAAAAGAATACCCCCAAACTACTGGAACTCATACAACAATTCAGTAATGTGGCATGATACAAAATCAATGCAGAGAAATCAGTTGTACTCTTATACACTAACAATGAAAATATAGAAAGGGAAATCAGAGAATCGATTCCATTTACTATAGCACTAAAAATCATAAGTTTTTAAACCTAGGAATAAACCTAACCAAAGAAGTTAAGGATTTGTATTTGAGGAACTACAGAACACTGCTGAAAGAAATTGAAGAAAACACAAAAAGATGGAAGAGCATTCCATGCAAATGGATTGGAAGAATAAACATTGTTAAAATGTCTATACTATCCAGAGCAATCTATATTTTCAATACCATTCCGATAAAAATTCCACCAACATTTTTCAAAACGTTGGAACAAACAATCCTAAAATTTGTATGGAACCAAAAAAGACCCCGAATTGCTAAGAAATTGTTGAAGAAGAAAAACAAATCTGAGGGTATCATGTTCCTGATTTCAAGCTTTATTACAAAGCTGTGATCACCGAGACAGCATGGTACTGGCACAAAAACAGAGAAATAGACCAATGAAACAGAATAGAGAGTCCAGATATGGACCCACAAATCTATGGTCAAATCATATTTGACAAGCAGGAAAAAATATCCAGTGGAAAAAATACAATCTTTTAAATAAATGGTGCTGGGAAAATTGGACAGCTATGTATAGAAGAATGAAACTAGACCATTCTCTTACACCACACACAAAGGCAAACTCGAAATGGATGAAAGACCTCACCATGAGGCAGGATTCCATCAAAATCCTGGAAGAGAACATAGGAAGTAACCTCTTTGACATCGACCACAGCAACTTCTTTTAAGACAAGTCTCCAAATGCAAAGGAAACAAAAGCAAAAATAAACTTTTGGGACTTCATCAAAATAAAAAGCTTCCGTACAGCAAAGGAAACAGTCAACAAAACAAAGAGGCAACCCATGGAATGGGAGAGGATATTTTCAAATGACACTACAGACAAAAGGCTGATATCCAAGATCTGAAGGAACTACTGAAACTCAACATTCAAAAAGAAGATGATCACATCAAAAAAATGGGCAGGAGACACGAAGAGGCACTTCTCCATAGAAGACATTCAAATGGCTAACAGACACATGAAAAAATGTTCATCATCACTAGCTATCAGGGAAATTCAAATCAAAACCACACTGAGATACCACCTTACACCAGTCAGAATGGCCAACATTAACAAGATAGGAAACAACAAGTGTTGGAGAGGCTTCAGAGAAAGGCTGTTAGTGGAAATGCAAGTTTGTGCAGCCGCTTTGGAAAGCAGTGTGGAGATTCCCTAAAAAATTAAAAATAGAGTTACCTTATGACCCTGCAATTGTACTACTGAGTATATACCCCAAAGATACAGATGTAGTGAAAAGAAGGGCCATATGTACCAATGTTCATTGCAGCAATTCCCACAATCACCAAACTGTGAAAAGAGCCAAGATGCCCTTCAACAGATGAATGGATAAAGAAGATGTGGTACATATATACAATGGAATACTACGCCTCCATCTGAAAGCATGAATATCCAACTTTTGTAGCAACATGTACTGGATTGGAAGAGATTATGCTGAGTGAAATAAGCCAAATAGAGAAAGTCAAGTATCGCATAGTTTCACTTACTTGTGGTGCATAAGAGGTAATATAGAGGACAGTAGGAGAAGGAAAGGAAATGGGAAGTAGGGTAATTGGAGGAGGGAAATGAAACATAAGAGACTTTGGACTCAGAAACAAACTGAGGGTCTTGGAGAGGAGTGGATGAATGGATGGGTGAGCCTGGTGGTGGGTACTGGGGTGTCGGGGACGATGCTTGATTCGCCCCTCCCTCCGTGCCCAAGCCACCAGAAACTTTGGTGGAGGTACCTGTGAATATGAATGAAAGCCCCTCTGGGCTTGCCCCACCTAGAATCTGGAAAGCCACATACCCTGTGGGTCAGGGCAATATGTCCTTTGTGTGCTTATTCAAGATGTATAGTTCCATTTAATCCTCTTCCCGGTAAGCATATCTCTGTATCTCTTATCTGTATTTTTTGATCCCTCTGCCTCAATGGTCTCAACTTCTGTGAGTTTAAGCAATCACTCTGTTCCCTGCAGTAACAATATTAATCCTGTCTCTAGGACGCAGGTGCAAAAGCAGTTAAAGATTTAACTGTACCACCCAACTTCCTCATTTTTAAATAATAAAAGACTGGGGCCCCTGTCAGTCAAAGAAGACAAAGGAAGAGAGCTTGGGAGGAGGCAGCAAGAGAGCCTTGGAGGAGAGAGTGAGAGAGCTGGCAAACAGCAAGAGAGCCAGCAAAGAGACAGAAGCAATGCCAGGAGAGAGCAAGAAGCAAAGAGAGACAGAAGAAGAGAGAAAAGTAGAGCAAGAGGGCCAAAGCCAGAGCTAGAGAGCTAGAGCTAGAGAGCCAATGCTAAAAAGCCAGAGCGTGCACCTGAGCCTGCTTCATAGGTCTCTCCTGACTGACCTCGGGTCTGTCAGCTTCATTAGATTACCATGTCCGAGTCATTATTATTTCGCCCGCCAGACATCGCCATTGGGGACCCACATCTCTGCCAGGGCTGGCTCCCTGGCAACGACACTGGGGGAATGTTTATATATTTTCTGTTTAGACTGATTTCATAACATCATAAACAATGAATCTTAGAAGACTGAAAAAAAATAAAATAGGCAGGGGCACCTGGGTGGCTCAGTCGGTTGAGCAACTGCCTTCAGCTCAGGTCATGATCCTGGAGACCTAGGATCGAACCCCACATCCGGCTCACTGCTCAGTGGGAAACCTGCTTCTCTCTCTCTCACTCCCCCTGCTTGTGTTCCCTCTCTAGCTGTGTTTCTCTCTGTCAAATAAGTACACAAAATCTTGGGGTGCCTGGGTGGTTCAGTTGGTTGAGCAACTGCCTTCGGCTCAGGTCAAGATCCTGGAGACCCAGAATAGAGTCCCACATTGAGCTCCCTGCTCAGTGGGAAAGCCTGCTTCTCCCTCTCTGACTCCCCCTGCTTGTGTTCCTTCTCTCTCTGTGTTTCTCTCTGTCAAATAAATAAATAAAATCTTTAAAAAATAAAAAATTAAAAAATAAAATAATATAATAATAATAAAAAAAACAGGACCCATCTATATTCTGCCTTTGAGAAACTCATTCTAGACTAAAGACCTACAGATTAGAAAATGAAAGAGTGGGGAAACATTTTTTGTTGCAAATGGATGTCAAAAAAAGCTGGAGTAGCAGTACTCATAGCAGACAAATTAGATTTCAAAACAAAAACTGTAACAAGAGGCAAAGAAGACCATTATATAATTATACACAGGACAATCCAACAGGAAGATGTAATAATTATAATTTTTTTATGCATTGGTAAAATTATACATAAAACAATAACAAATATAAAGGACTAACTGATAAAAACACAATAATAGTAAGGGACTGTACCACACCACTTACATCAATGAGCAAATCAGTCTAAACAGAAAATAAATAAACACGCCTTTCAGTGACACACTGTGCCAGATAGACTTAACAGATATATTCAGAACATTCCATTCTAAAACCCCAGAATACACAGTTTTGTTTTTTTTTTCAAGTGCACATGGGACATTCTTCAGAACACATTACATAATTGGTCATAAATCACACCTCAACAAATAGAAAGAGATTGAGATCATACCCTACATAATTTCAGGCCGGAATACTGTGAAACTTGAAGCCAGCCACAAGAACAAATTTTGAAAGACCGCAAATACATGGAAGTTAAATAAAAACATGTTACTAAAGAATGAATGGGTCAATTAGGAATAAAAATAAATAAATAAATAAATAAATAAACAAATAAACAAACAAATAAATAAATAAATAAAACAATAGCAACAAATGAAACAAATGAAACTTAAAACACAATGGTGCTATAGTAAACAGAATTGATTTTCTGATTTCCATTTCTATGTTTTCATTGTGAGTGTATAAGAACACAACTGATTTCTGTGCATGATTTTGTAACCTGCCACATTACTGAATTATTTTATGAGTTCTAGTAGCTTGGGGGTAAAGTCTTTTGAGTTTTCCACATAGAGTATCATGTCATCTGCAAAGATACAGAGAGTTTGACTTCTTTTTTGCCATTTTGAAAACCCTTTATTTCTTTCTGTTGTCTGATTGCTGTTGCTAGGACTTCTAAAACTATGTTGAACAGTAGTGGTGAGAGTGGGCATCCTCGTCTTGTTCCTGATCTCAGAGGGAATGCTGTCAGCTTTTCCCAGTTGAGAATGATATTCGTTGTGGGTTTTTCATAGACAAATTTTATGAGGTTCAGGAATGTTCCCTCTATCTCTATGATTTATTCAACTATATCTTCTAGGCTTCTCTCTCAACTCCTTCGGGAATTCCAAAAGCTCTGATATTGGAGCATTTCATGGCATCATTTATTTCCCTAATTCTATTTTCATGGGATTTTAGCTGTTTGTTCCAAGACTTTGCTTACTCCTCCTTCTTAATTCATCTTTCTAAGTCACTCATACGATCTTCAGCTTCACCTGCCCTAGCTGTTAGCATATTTAAATTAGATTGCATCTTATTAATAGCCTTTCTAACCTCTGCCCCTTTGGCTTTCACTTCTGTCATTAGAGCTTCTATCTTGTCATTAATGTTCTTTACCCACTTAGCCATTATTTGGATGATTGCTACCCTGAATTCCATTTCTGTCATATTGTTTATGTTCATTTCCAGTGATTCTGTGACAAGGGTTGCAGTCTATGTTTTTGTTTTTGTTTTTTTGTTTTTTTTTTCTGTTGGTTTTTCCTCCTCTGTGTCATTGTGGTGAGGGGTGGTTGAGGCAATGTATAGCTGAATATATCAACCACTATCCAGGTGAATTGCTCACTGGAAAGTTTCAGAGCAATCAGAAGTCACCACCAAAAAGGAAGAAGAAGGAAAAAAGAGAGAGAAAAAGAGAAAAGAAACAAGAAAAAACATGGCCAGAGTGGGCCCCAATGGTAGGGTTTATGTGGTACAGAACTACAACAGAATAAATAAAAAGATCATCAAGAGTAAATGAAAGTTGAAGAGATCAAAAGGCTAAGCCCAACCCAAATAACCCCCAAGACCAGTATTTAAATATTACAAAGGCAAAAACAATTACACAGAAACACTGACAGAAGAATACAGTGGTAAGGTGAGTGCAAACACTCCTGTGGGCAAGGAAAGTATTTCAGATCCTCCTGGGTGTGTCTTGTTATTATTGTTAGAGGAGTCCACTTTCTAAAAATATAGGGAGATTAAAACTGGTTTGTATATAGGAGTAGAATTGAATAGGAATGAAGTATTACCTTGAAGCTTATAATTATATGTATATTTAAAAGAAAAAAATAGAAGAAAGAAAAGAAGAAAGAAAAAAGAAAAAAAAAACAGAAAAGACAAACTAACAAAGAATCAACAAAAACAACAATAGAAAACACAGGTATGTGTTTGAAAAAATTTCAAAGTAAAAGTTATTATGGAGTGTCATATTAAGTATCATGTTGTAATAATAAGTGGGTTAAAAATTAAGAGAACAAAAACCATGAGTATGAATTTTAAATTTAAAGTGAAACTTTAAAAGTAAAAATAGAAAAAAGTTAAAAAAGAAAGTAAAGTGAAAAGCTGTTTATTATAGCACCAAAACCCATAAGATACCTAGGAATAAACCTAATCAAAGAAGTTAAGAATCTGTACTAGAGGAACTACAGAGCACTCATGAAAGAAATTGAAGAAGACACAAAAAGATGGAAGAGCATTCCATGCTCATGGATCAGAAGAATAAACATTATTCAAATGTCTGTACTGCCCAGAGCAATCTGTACTTTCAATGCCATCCCGATCAAAATTCTACCAACATTTTTCAAAGTGCTGGAACAAACAATCATAAAATTTATATGGAACCAAAAAGACCCCAAATTGTCAAGAAATTGTTGAATAAGAAAAACAAAGTTGGGGGCATTACTTTACCTGATTTCAGACTTTATTACAATGCTGTAGTCACTAAGACAGCATGGTACTGGCACAAAAACAGACAAATAAAACAATGGAACAGAGTAGAGAGTTCAGATATGGACCCACAAATCTATGGTCAAATCATCTTCAACAATGCAGGAAAAAATATCCAGTGGAAAAAGAGACAGTCCTTCAATAAATGGTGCTGGGAAAATTGGACAGCTACATATAGAAGAATGAAACTAGACCATTCTCTTACTCCATACACATATGTAAACTCGAAATGAATGAAAAACCTCAATGTGAGGAAGGAATCCATCAAAATCCTGGAAGAGAACATAGGCAGTAACCTCTTTGAGATCAGCCACAGCAACTTTATTCAAGACACGTCTCCAAAGGAAACAAAAGTGAAAATGAACTTCTGGGACTTTATCAAAATAAAAAGCTTCAGCACAGCAAAAGAAACACTCAACTGAGCAAAGAGGCCACCCACGGAATGGAGAGGATATTTGCAAATGACGCTCTGACAAAGGGCTGATATCCAAGATCTATAAAGAATTCCTCAAACTCAACATCCAGAAAGAAGATGATCACATCAAAAAATGGACAGGAGACATGAAGTGGCATTTCTCCATAGAAGAAATACAAATGGCTAACAGACACATGAAAAAGTGTTCATCATTACTAGCTATCAGGGAAATTCAAATCAAAACCACACTGAGATACCACCTTACACCAGTCAGAATGGCCAAAATTAACTGACAAGAAACAAGTGTTGGAGAGGCTGAGGAGAAAGGGGAACCCTCATACACTGTTGGTAGGAGTGCAAGCTGGTGCAGCCACTTTAGAAAACAATGTGGAGATTTCTTTAAAAATTAAAAATAGAGCTACCCTATGACCCTGCAATTGCACTACTGGGTATTTACCTTAAAGATACAGATCTAGTGAAAAGAAGGGCCATATGTACCCCAATGTTCATTGCCACAAGGGCCACAATAGCCAAAATATGGAAAGAGCCAAGATGCCCTTCAACAGATAAATGGATAAAGTAGATATGGCACATATATACAATGGAATATTACACCTCCATCTGAAACAACAAATATTCAACTTTTGTAGCAACTTGTACTGGATTGAAAGAGATTATGGTGAGTGAAATAAGCCAAGTAGAGAAAGTCAAGTATCACATGGTTTCACTTACTTGTGGTGCATAAGAGGTAATATAGAGGACAGTAGGAGAAGGAAAGTAAATGGGAAGTAGGGTAATTTGGGGAGGGAAATGAAAAATAAGAGACTTTGGACTCAGAAACAAACTAAGGGTCTTGTAGGAGAGGTGGGGGGATGGGTGAGCCTGCTGGTGGGTACTGAGAGCATGTATTGCATGGAGCACTGGGTGTGGGGCATAAACAAGGAATCTTGGATCACTGAAAAAATAAAATAATATATATCAAAAAAGAAAAACACAGTGGTGCAAAACCTCAGGGTATATATAGCAAAAATGCTTAAAAGAGGCAAGTATTTAGCAATACAAGTCTATCTTAAGAAGCAAGAAAACTTTTAAATTAACAACATAAACTTACAACTAAATGAGTTAGGAAAAAAGCAACAAACAAAGACAGCAGAAGGAAGGGGGGGGGATAGAGCAGAAATAAATAATATAAAAACTAAAAATAGAAACAAACAAAAAAACCCACAATAGAACAGATCAATGAAGCCAAGAGTTGGTTCTTCAAAAAAATTCAGAAAATGATAAACCCCTAAGCAGACTTATCAAAAAGAAAAGTGAAAGGATCCAAATAAATAAAATCGCAAATGAAAGAATAGAAATAATAACTAACACCACATAAATAAAATTAAAAATATTGTGGAAAACTATATGTTAACAAATTGGACAACCTAGAAGAAGTTAATAAATTCCTAAAAAGATATAAACTATGAAAACTAAAACAAGAAGAAATAGAAACCTTGAACAAACCACAAACCAGCAAAGAAATTGAATCAGTAATCAGAAAATTCACACACACACACACACACACACACACACACACACACACAAAGTCTAGGGTAGATGGTTTCACAGGTGAATTCTACCACACATTTAAGTAAATTGCTACCTATTTTTCTCAAGCTATTCCAAAAAATGCAAGAGGGAGAGAAAACTTCCAAATTTATTTGATGAGACCAGGATTTCCCTGATACCAAAACCTCACAAAGGATGCACTAAAAAAGAAATCTATAAGAGCCAATGTTTTTGATGAACATGGATGCAAAAACTCTCAGTAAAATACTAGCAAACAGAATCCAATGATACATTAAAAAATAACTCACCCCAATCAGGTGGGATTCATTACTGGGTTGCATGGGTGGTTCAGTATTTGTAAATCAATCAATGTGATAAAATGTGAACACATTTTAAAAGAAAGAATAAAAATCATATAATAATTTCCATAGATGCTACAAAAAAACATTTGACAAAGTACAGCATCCACTCAATACCAAAACCCTCAACATAATAGTGTTAGTGGGAACATACCCCAACATAATCAAGGTCATATATGAAGAACCCAAGGTTGATATCATTCTTAATGGGAGAAAACTGAGAGATTTTTCTCTATGATCAGGAACAACACAAGGATATCCATTATCACCACTTTTATTCAACATAGTAATGGAAATCCTAGCCACAACAATGAAACAACAAAGAGAAATAAGGGGCATCCAAATCAGAGAAGGCAAAGACAATTTTCACTATTTTCAGATGGCATGATGTTCTATATAGAAAACCTGAAAGACTTAACCAAAAATCAGCTAGAACTGATAAGCGAATTCAGTAAAGTTGCAGGATACACAATTAATTATGAAATCTACTGCATTTTCATATACCAAAAATGAAGCAGCATAAAGAGAAATTAAGGAATCCATACCATTTTTAAATGCACCCAAAACAATAAGATACCTAAGAATAAACATAACTAAAAACTATAAAACTAAAAACTATGAAACAAATTGAAATTGACACAAAGAAATGGAAAGACATTCCATGCTCATCGATGGAAAAACAAGTATTGCTCTAATACCTAAACCACCCAAAGCACTCTACACATTTAATTCAGACCTTATCAAAAAATCAGCAGCAGGTTTCACAGAACTAGAACAAACATTCCTCAAATTTGTATGGAAACTCGGAAGGTCCTGAAGCTAAAGTGACCTTAATAAAGAAAAGCAAAGTGGAAGGATCACAATTTTGGTCTTTAAGTTACATTACAAAGCTGTAGTGATCAAGAAATTATATGGCTGGTACAAAAATAGGCACATATATCAATGGACAGAATAGAAAACCCAGAAGTCAAACCACATCTGTATAGTTAATTAATTTTTGACAAAGCAAGAAAGAATATTCAATGGAAAAAGACAAATGGTAATGGGAAAACTGGACATCAAAGTGCAAAAGAACAAAACTGAATCTCTCTCTTGCACCATACACAAAAATAATTTCAAAATAGATGAAAGACTTAAACATGACACAGGAAACCATTTAAGTCCTAGACAAGGACATAGGCAGTAACCTCTTTGATATCAGATGTAACAACTTCCTTCTAGATATGTCTCCTGAGAAAAGGGAAATAAAAGCAAAAATAAACTACTGGAACTTCATCTAAATAAAAGGATTCTGCACAGTGGAGGAAACAATCAAGAAAATTAAAAGGCAACTGATGGAATGGGAGAAGACATTTGCAAATGATAAATATGAAAAAAGATTAGTATCAAAAACACATAAAGAACTCAAAAATCTCCACACCCAAAAAACAAATAATCCATTTAAAATATGGGCAGAAGACACAAATAGACATTTTTAAAAATAAAACACACAAATGACCAAAACACACACAGAAGAGATGCTCAATGTCACTGACTATTAGGGCAATGCAAACCAAAAGTACAATGAGATTTCACCTTACATGTGTCAGGGTGGCTAAAATAAAAAACCCAAGAAACAAATAAATAGGTGATAGATTTAAAAAAAAACTCTATAACTTTCTTTTAATCCTGCTTTGAACCTGAAACTATTTGTTTTGCATAAATTTATATATGCAATTATAATTATTTGTCCATTTTAAACATTTTCATGACTCTAGTGCAACTTTCCTCGATCTTGATACTATTGACATTTTCAGCCAGATAATTCTTTCTCTAGAAGACCACCCCTGTCCTTTACCCACTAGAAACCAGTAGTATCTCATCTTATACCCTTGTTTAAACAACCAAAAATTCTCTAGATAATGCCAAATGTCCCTAGAGAAACAACTCTTCTTAAAAACTACCACCTTGGGGCACCTGGATGGCTCAGTTGGTTAAGTGACTGCCTTCGGCTCAGGTCATGATCCTGGAGACCCAGGATCGAGCCCCACATCGGGCTCCCTGCTCAGCAGGAAGCCTGCTTCTCCCTCGCTCACTCCCCCTGCTTATGTTCCCTCTCTGGGTGTGTTTCTCTCTGTCAAATAAATAAAATCTTAAAAAAAAAACAAAAAAAACAAAACCTACCACCTTACATAGTATCCAAAATATGTAAAGAACTTACCAAACTCAATACCCTATGAACAAATAATTTAATCAAGAAATGGGCAGAAGACATGAAACAGACATTTCTCCGAAGAAGACATCCAAAAAGCCAACAGACACATGGAAACATGCTCAACATCATTCAGAATCAGGGAAATAGAAATCAAAGCCACAATGAGATATCACATCACATCAGCCAGAATAGCTAAATTAACAAGTCAGAAAATGGCATATGTTGGTGAGGACGTGGAGAACGGGGAAACCTCTTACATTGTTGGTGGGAATGCAAGGTAGTGCCACCATTCTGGAAACCAGTATCAAGTTTCCTCAAAAAGTTGAAAATAGAGCTACTTTAAAAACAGCAATTGCACTACTATGTATTCACCCCAAAGATACAAATGCAATGATCCAAAGGGGCACCTGCACTTCAATGTTTATAGCAGCAATGTCCAGAATAGCCAAACTGTGGAAAGAGCCTAGATGTCCATCGACAGACGAACAGACAAAGAAGATGTGGTAAATATATACAATGGATTATTATTCAGCCATCAAATAAAATGAAATCTTGCCTTTTGCAATGATGTGGATGGAATTCAGGGGTATTATGTTAAAAAAAAATAAGTCAAACAGATAAAGACAATTATTATGTGATCTTACTCATGTGTGGAATTTAAGAAACAAAACAGAGAATCATAGAGGAAGAGAGGGGAAAAAAATAAAACAAGATGAAACCAGGGAGGGAGACAAACCATAAGAGACTCTTAATCTCAGGAAACAAACTGAGGGTTGCTGGAGGAGAGGGAGTGAGAGAAAACGATAGTTGGGTGATGGGCATTAAGGAGGGCACATGATGGAATGAGCACTGGGTATTATTTAAGACTGAGGAATCACTAACTTTTACCTCTGAAATTAGTATCACCCTCTATCATTATAGGTTAATTAATGTTAACTAATATCATTATATGTTAATTAATTGAATTTAAATTAAAAAATCAAAAATAACTATTGCCTTAAAGAATCATTTAAGAACTTTTTCTTGTAAATGGAAAATTAAGAAATCTAAAATTAAGCATTTCTCAGATTTTTAAAAAAGATTTTATTTATTTATTTGACAGAGAGAGAGATCACAAGTAGGCAGAGAAGCAGGCAGAGAAAGAGGGGGAATCAGGCTCTTTGCAGAGCAGAGAGGGACTGCTGGGGACTCGATTCCAGGACCCTGAGATCATGACCTGAGCTGAAGCAGAGGCTTAACCCTCTGAGCCACCCAGGTACCCCATTTCTCAGATTTTTTATTATCTACTACAGTTATATATAATTATATTTAGTAATTTTTATTACTAATTATGTTTTTTCTTTTGTTCTCCTTGTCCAATTCTGCATCAATAATTACTGAAACTGGCAGTGGGAAGAGAATTGTACTCAAATTTTAACTATATGTGTTCTGCAAATAAATATATTTCTGAGCATTTAGGATGACAATGAAATCAGGTAATATGAATATGACTAGCTACATAAATCTCATCTTAATAAGGGAGCAAAGGGCATTTATAATTTTCCCAAGAGTCTTTAAACATCAATTAGCTAAGATTAAAATTCATGTAAAACAGGACATTAATATTTCATATTAACCTACCAGTCAGTTTCAGGTAACTTTGACAAATAAAGATTTAAAAAATTTGCCTTAGAATGGCAATCTGTCTTCATCCTGAGTTTGTTGATTCGGTCTCAAAATATTTACCAATGATTACTGTTCTTGTATATACCAGCAGTTGTTCTTTAGATACTGTAGACTAGTTGTGATACACTGAAGTTTTATTAGGTCAGGGATTGTTCGGAGTTTGCTCACTGCCTAACAAGCCATTATAGGCACAAATAAATGCTTAATAAATGCATATGTGGAAGTCATCACCTACTTGAGCTGCAGTGTGCTATTTTTCCTCTAAATTACCCATCTGATTCTAAGTTTTCTATTATAAATCAATGCATTACTAATGACTTTATAACAATTTTGAGAAACATTAAACATTGAGTCATTGAAAACAGTCTTGATTAGGTGATTTGCTTTTTCTGTGCTAAAGAAGTACATATGCTTAAACTTCACTATTTTACTCTCAAGTCCTGGGAATTCATCCAAATGTAAAATGGTAATATTAAGCTGTACCTATAGAAGGATAAAGTAATCTTTTAAAATTTTACGAGAAATTTTTGACACATTTTTTTTTTTCTGTCTCACACCCTCTCTTTCTCCTTCATTCATGTTAACTCATGGAATAGTGTTCAATGTGGGAAACCCACCATCTCTGCAAACTGAAATCCATATTTAATTCAATATTTTTTATTTGGAATCTAAGATTACAAACTTCTCGAAGAACGAAGCCGTGCAATAGTATGGGGTACAGCTCCTCTTCTGGGTATTGGGCCACGTTTGTAATGTTTTCTTAATATGGCATTGCTTTTAGAATCATTTCAGGCATTAAAATTGATCATGTTTATGAGTACCGAGGGACTTTTAAGTATGCAAATTATGTAGCTGACACATATACAGACTAATGAAATTTTACTAAATATAGAGCTATCATTGTGAGGAACTGGTTTATAATATTTTAGTATGTATATCTAAAACATATATTTTATTTATTTTATTAATTACAATAACATTAATTTGTTTTATAAGGTAGCTTTTTAAAAGCAAGACTTTACCACTGTGTTTTATGTGATAAACAGAAACTGTTACTTTTAGTCTTTATTATTTCTCCATTTGTAATTACAGTTTTCTCTGCATTTTATTAACATTTTTCTTGTGTTACAAATTCTGAGGTAGTCCCTTGCTCTACGAAGATCCATTTGTTATACATTCATATAAATTCATAGAAAATAACTGCTAGTTCATGAAAAAGTATAGCATGCAATTTTAGTCTATTTTTGCATTAAAATAATGCTTCTCCACTGTGGATGAAAACACAGATGCAGTGATTGGTTGGGTGAGGAGCAGAAAATGTTCACCCTCATTAGAAGAAGGGAGCCGAGTTTGAAGTCTGTATGTCACTGTGTATGTCCATCACCTTGCCTCAAGGCAGAACCAAGAAACAGAGAGAATGGTGCTGGCAAGGTTTCTGTAAGCTTGAAGTGACATACCAATGAAATACTATTATTAATTGTTTTAGGTCTTTTAAAAACTGCTATTTAAATCTAAGACTATTGATGTTTGGAAAAAAATCTCCATGACTCAATTCAGGTGTCATATTGCTGTATATTGTCATTTTCTTATCATGGTTAAGGATATAACTTCTTCCTCATTTCTTACCTCAACTTTCACTTATCTTTAACTTTTAATGTTATTTACATTACAGTTTTGATTAATGTGGTAGTCACTATTCTTATTAGGATTATGTAAAAAAATTTACTGCAGAGATCGGTAGCGTAGTGTGATTACATTTCCTTTCTTGTATAAAATTTTAATTTCCTACAGTTAACAATTATTTAATTGTATTTTTTTTTAATTTTTTTAAAGATTTTATTTATTTGACAGAGAGAAACACAGCCAGAGAGGAAACACAAGCAGGGGAAGTGAGAGAGGGAGAAGCAGGCCTCCCGCCGAGCAGGGAGCCCGATGTGGGGCTCGATCCCGGGTCTCCAGGATCATGACCTGAGCCGAAGGCAGTCGCTCAACCAACTGAGCCACCCAGGCACCCCTAATTGTATTTTTATTTAGTCTTTTTTCATGTATCTGTTTCTTTATTGTTAAAAAGTGCAAACAGAATTGTTGCATACTTATCAATAATATTTCAAGATGGAAATCATTTTAAATTTCCTTTGTTATATTTTTTATTTTTTCTTGAGCAATTCTTTTTTCACATTTGTCCCATGACTTCAGTTTAGATGTATTGCTCTGTAGGCAAACTGCCCAGTAGTAACCAGGAAGTTCTTGTCATCGTTCTCCTAGATTGAGTCCCTTCCTTCCTAGATTTCATGTCCTCTTTCTTGCATGTTAATGCACATATTACATGAACTCTTCAAGTATACTAGGAAGTAAATGTAAACTTACCTTTATTTTCCTAAAGTAAATGGAAGGTAAACTGGTCAAGGTGCTAAAACTCTGAAAATATCCTTACTCTCTCTTCACAATTGATGTGCTAGTTTAACTTTCCATTGTTAGGGCCTGCTTAGCCTCAAGGCCTCCATAACAGGCTCTGAAACCCTCTGGTGATTTAGGCCTCTACATATTTAAGACCCCCTGGTGATTTATGCCTTTACAAGGCCTGTGTTTACCTAATGAGGACAAGTCAAGAAACCATTTGTGCATCTTGCTTAAGTTCCTTCCAGGAACTGGAAAGGGGTTAAAATGTTATCTCACCCAATCAAGAAAATTACTGTGTAACTCATACTTACTGTTTGAAATGCATATAAACCCGTAGACCCTTGCATTCGGGGTCCTTGTTGAAACCAGGCTATGTCTGGTGGATACTTGGACCCCAGCTAGCTGGAAATAAACCTCGCTGTGTAATTTGCATTATCCTGAGCGTCCTTGGTTCTTTTGGGGGAGGGTCAACATCGGACTTTAACAGCATATTATGCAAGGGAAATATGATTTTAGGAAAAGTTATTTTCCTCTGTATTTTGAGTCCTTTGCTCCAGTTTATTACTACTCTCAAGTGTTGTTGAGAAGCCTGATGACATTCATATTTTGGTGCACTTGTCAGTGATTCCTAAATATCAGTATTTAGGTGATTGTTCTGGAGTTTATTCTCCAGAGAATTGTGTTAAACTTCCTATTGTTGTGTTATAATTGTGACTCAAGGACCTTTGGAGCGGATACTGGAAGGGTCTTAAGATTCAGTAGGAGACTGAGTTGGTCTTTCTTTTTACTTTATTTCTACTCTCCTCTACTTAGTAATCCCAGTTTTCTGCTTTCACCTTTGGTGAGGTGAGCATAAACATTACTTATTACTTTGTTCTTCTGGGTGGATGAATGAAAGTTGCAGGTCTATACAACATGAAAGTATAGGGTTTCCATCTCTTTTCGATTAGCTGACAAAGTTAAGTTAATACATAACAAATTCCCAGTTGTAAGATTTTGCCCTATATTTTTGTCTAAAAGTGCAATTTAGTCTAATGATTTATTGAAATTTAGTAATTTTTAAAATTTAATTCATAGGTTAATATTAAAGGGTTTTTTTTGATGTTTTAACTTCCTTTTAAGAAATTCTATTTTAGTTCATGTAGAATTCAATTTAATTTAAACACAAAGAATTTTTTTTTTTTTTAATTTATTTGACAAAGAGAAACACAGCTAGAGGGGACACACAAACAAGGGGAGTGAGAAAGGGAGAAGCAGGCCTTCTGCAGAGCAGGGAGCCTCTGCAGGACTCAATTCCAGGACTCCAGGATCATGACCTGAGCCGAAGGCAGATGCTTAATGACTAAGCCACCCAGGCGCCCCAGAATAATTTTGTTTTTAATTTGGAATTCATCTGTATATCCCTAAATATGGAAATGGATAATTATAATTTGGCATCTTACCAGATAAATGATAGCAAACAGCATATACTTTTTTCAGGTTGTACTTGTTTTGTTGTATATGGGATGATTACATAATGACTTATTCAGGATAATAATTGGAAGGCAGTAAGCCTGGCTACTTTAACTATTATTTGGATTATAGATAACTTCTATTTGTTTCTAATTTTTCTTTGTTTTCCCCCCAAATGACTATGTATTAGTTTTATAACCAATAAAATAAACTGATTTAAAAATATCTGTGTAGGCAGTACAGCTTTGTGTATTTCAAAAATACTATTAAACAAATTATGATGAGTAATTCAATTTACTGACCTATAAAAGTATTTTAAACTTATTAACATATCTTGGAGTAAAATATTAATCATGATCTAAAAGGTCCTTTTAAGGCTAGGCTACTTACTGATAGAGATACTGATAAGGAAAGAAAAAAAAGAAAAGAAAAATAGGTGTTAATATGTTGTGTTTCTGAGACATATTTAAATGGCTTATCTCTTTTTGCAAGTTTCCATCCTCTTGATTAAAAGGTAATCATGCTTTTGATGCAAAATTTCTATTTACAGAGGGAAAATAAGAAGCAGAAGAGCAGTAAACCCATAAATGAAGAAAAGGTGGCTAAATAGGCACAGAAAATTGAATTTTTGAGAATTATTTTCATTCTTATTCTTGTAACCAATTCCCAATTTTTATTTAATACATAGCATTACTAGCTTTAGGACACTTTGGGGTTAAGTCTCATCTCTGTCACTTTCTAACTCTGCAACTGTGAATCTTATTTCTTCATTTTTAAAATAAAATATTAATAGTAATTCCTGCCTATCTTACAAAATCTTTTTCTTTTCTTAAATAAGTGAACTGGTAACTGTGAGATAAAATATTAATAGTAATTCCTGCCTATCTTACAAAATCTTTTTCTTTTCTTAAATAAGTGAACTGGTAACTGTGAGAAGTGCTATAAATTAAAGATATTAGGATAATGATATCTTCTCTTTTTTGGATTTCATTCAAGAATAAAATATCTAAGGCTTTTTAAAATTATCAATAAATGGGACACCTGGCGGGCTCTATTGTTGAAGCATGTGACTTTCAGTTTCCTGGTTGTGAGTTTGAGCCCCAAAAGGGGTGTAGAGATTACTTAAAAAAAATATATTAAAAGAATAAAATTAAATCATCAACAAATAAATCCAAAACCATGTACTAAGAATAGAAATTTTAACTACAAATAACCATTTCTCTTTGACAATGTCATATTTATTGTGCTATAATTTCATACTTTTCAAAACAATTCTTCAAAGCCTTCAAGGATTAGTTTTATTTCTTGTGAAGTTTTATACAAAAGGAAGAATATGGAAAGAAAATCAGAAATTCTGAATCAGAATCAGAAATACTTTAATCTAAATATTTTAATCTAGAAGGCATAATGAACACAGACATTGTTTGCAGAAGCAACATAAAAACCAGGAACTTTTACTTTCCTTAGAGAAATAAAAAGTATGTCAGTAATCTCTGTTCATCCATAAGTGACAGGATTTACAGAGACCTTAAAGATCATGTAATTTGACCCTTTCATTTAGGAATGAAGAAGCTAAGGAATAGAATAGGATGAATGATTTTTCCATCATGACCTGCATGAGTTTTTGGAGCACTTTGAGTGCGAGAGCAAAGGTGCCTGACACACTGGAATCTTCCACTGCAGCCCAAACTGCTAAGCCTTCTCTTAATGGTTGTGGCATAAGAAATGTGGGTGGGTGGGGCACCTGGGTGGCTCAGTTGGTTAAGGGACTGCCTTTGGCTCAGGTCATGATCCAGGAGACCCGGGATCGAGTCCCACATCGGGCTCCCTGCTTGGCGGGAAGCCTGCTTCTCCCTCTCTCACTCCCCCTGTTTGTGTTCCCTCTCTGGCTATGTTTCTCTCTGTCAAATAAATAAAATCTTTAAAAATAAAAATAAAAAAATAAAAAAGAAATGTGTGTGGGGTCACTTAGGAGTGGGCTTTTGGTCCAAAATTATTATAGACCATATGAATATATATAGGCTGAAGTATATTAGAATACATATTTTGAAGTAAGAAAATTAGCTAACCACTTTACATAAAATTTGCAAAAGCCTTACCTCATATTTAGGACTTCCTTTTGAATGTTTCTGACATTTACCAATAAATATTCACAAAATAGGGCACCTGGGTGGCTGCATCGGCTCTCTGCTCAGCAGGAAGCCTGCTTCCTCCTCTGTCTCTCCCTGTCTCTCTGCCTGCCTGTGCTCTTTCTCACTGTGTCAAATAACTAAATAAAATCTTAAAAAAAAATTCACAGAATATACTATTCCAGAAGAAAATGATGGTGTTTTTAATACCAGTGTATATCATGCATAGGAAAACACAAATCCCAGGAGACCACATGAGTTAGCCCTTTTTATACGGCACATTCATCTCTAGATCTATTGCTAGCTATGCAGCATCTCTCTTGCAACATCACTCTTACAAATCAAAATTATATCCATTAGTTCACGTTCCTCTATTAAATACCTTTCCATTTACCCTAGCTTTCTAATAGTCAGGGGTTATCATGCTATAGAAGGTATGGAAGAACATGTGGACTTCACAGAGGATTGCTCAGTTTTATGTGGCGTTACATCCTTTTAAAATATCACTTTTGTTTTTATTGCACTTGGTGATATAGGAGAATGAAAAGAAATTAATCTTGCATTTCTTATGGCCTCCATTTCTCATTTATTCATATTCCTTTTCTCCTTATAGTAAAGTGTAGGAAATTCTTAGGCTAGTATCTGACAGTAATTTGCATATCCAATTTATACTAGTTATTAAGCCTTCACTTGGGAATACCATCGAGAAAGTCACTGCCAGATCATACTGGGGGTAGATTGATACAATTGATGTTTGATGTTACTCTATGTTTGTTTCCCAAGTATGCTTAGGGATGAAAAATAATAACCACAAAAGTTATCTACTGGATTTGTTAAACTTCCCTATAACATACTATATAATTAGTTATTGTATATGCTTCTCTCTAATTCTTATAGAATTGTTAGTAATAAATTGTGTAAATTGGTGCTATCATCAGCCTCTTTGTTTAGATTAGGAAGGGAAAACACAAGATCACATATGATATAAAAAGCAGAGTTAGGAATCATTTCCTTGTCTTCCAGACCCTAAAGCCTGTACTTTTCTACTATAACCCTCATCAAAATGAAAGCTGTTGTGTCAGGATTTATAAATCTTTGTTAAACATCTAAGTGTTTATTCAATTTTTAAATCCAAGGAGAAAATTTGACTTAGCAGGTATATATCTAGAATTTACAATGTTACCAGTCTTATGTGCATAAAGCAATAAAATTTACAGCGAATATTTTCAGGAAGATTTTTACTTTTCGCTTTACAGTGAGATAAATCTTTTGTAACCTAACCTAAACCCACAGTTTTGTATGTGTGCAAACAAATACAAACTGTATTTGTGTTTTGTTTTTAATTCTAAACAGAATATATGTTTGTGTGGCACATGTGGATCATAGGTTGTTGTGCTGTGTGTTGAGTGTGTAGTATGACTTTTCATATATATTGACCTCCCAGATTTTTTATCTACCAAATAATACCTCAAATTAAGTCCTTCCTAAAAAGATTTAACTTGTTACATCTTAGTTATGCCCTAATGAGAATTCCACTTTTGTCTCACATGTTTCAATTTATTACAGAAATTAAATTAGCAAATCATAATTCATTTTCCACAAATCAGTAGTGATAACTATACTCAACTGACAACTATATTCACAGTTGATTTATATTTTTTAAAATCAATATATTGTCTAGATAAACAAACTAAGTTGGCTGACAGTGCTTATTTTCCTGTACTTTACACTCATGGAAATTAAGAGAAATGAACAGTGTATCCTTTCTCCTATTCTATTCTCAATCATTTCATTAGTTTTTTATGAGATTCTATAGAACTGGCTAGACAGTCCAGAGGGCAGTCTGGCCCAGAGACCTATGCAGTAATTTGTGGTTTAGAAATGTGAAAAGGGAAGATTTTTCTGGCAAATATTTATTGTCAGGCAATATTTTGCAGACACTTAATGGCGAAAATCTGAGATCAATACATTTGTGAAATGTATGAATGAATAGAGGAGTAATAGTTTTGAGTGTTTATTGATCTGTCACTTTAGTTAAACTCTGTTATGGAAACCTGTGAAAAAGTAAACTGAAAATAAAATAATTTCTATGAATGTTGAACTAAAATAATTCTTTTAAGTCATTATCTATTTAATAAAGTACTATGCAATAACTTTTCTCAACAGGGTCAATAAGTACCCTATTCCTTTTGCCACCTTCATTCAAAACCAAGTGAAGAGTACAAAGAGTAATAAGACAGGTGGATATTAAAATGTTACTGTTATGGGACACCTGAGTGGCTCAGTTAGTTAAGCAACAGCTTTCAGCTCAGGTCATGATCCTGGAGACCCGGGATCGAGTCCCACATTGGGCTCCCTGCTCAGCAGGAAGCCTGCTTCTCCCTCTCTCAGTCCCTCTGCTTGTGTTCCCTCTCTGGCTGTGTTTCTCTCTGCCAAATAAATAAATAAAATCTTTAAAAAAAAATGTTACTGTTATAACAGATGTGGCCACATGCTCCCAAAGGGACTTATATGTCCCCCATGCCTGGAGTTAGAATTATTTTCCAAAACAGGAGGTTGAACCCACAGGGGCATAGCCAACCAAACTAGGCTACTGTTTACAAGTCAAAAAGTACTATCCAAGAGTTGGGGGTAAAATTTGAAGGATTGGGGCTGGGAGGAATGAGCTATGCATCCCACTGCATACTATCAAATTTACCAATAAAATAAGGCCAGGAGCGGGCACCTGGGGGGCTCAGTGGTTTAAGCCTCTGCCTCTGGCTCAGGTTGTGATCTCAGGGTCCTGGTATTGAGGCCTGTATCAGGCTCTCTGCTCAGCGGGGAGCCTGTTTCCGCCTATCTCTCTGCCTGCCTCTCTGCCTACTTGTGATCTCTCTCTCTCTCTCTCTCTCTCTCTCTCTCTCTCTCTCTCTGTCAAATAAATAAAGTATTGGAGAAGAAGAAGAAGAAGAAGAAGAAGAAGGAGGAGGAGGAGGAGGAGGAGGAGGAGAGGAAGAAGAAGAAGAAGGCAGTGGCCAGAATAATGTTGGCCAGTGTATTATTAAAAACTACACTGTACCCCACACTACACTCTAAGACACCTGAGGTCTGTTTTGTTTATTGTTGCCTTTGAGAATCTATTATCTGATATAGAGCAAATGCAGTATATTTGTTGAATGTTAATTACAATGAATGCATGAAAATTTTCATAAGAAGCTTGGGGAGAGGGGACAAGATGGTGGAAGGCTGGGTGACCCCATTTTGAGGAGTCCCTGAGGTGAGCTCAATTCCTGCAAAAAACACTACAAGAAGACTGTGAGCACCCATGAAATCAGCCTGAAATGTAGTATTTCACACTTCTGGATCTCTATGGGGGAAGAAGAGCATCGACAAAGAGGTAGAGTGGAGTGGGAATGATCGGAGGGATATCCAAAGACAAAGGGGCATGGGGGACGAAGCCCACAGAGGCAACCCATTGGAAAGCAATACCCCAGCACGAAAGTGCTCTGTGTTTGGGGAACAACAGCAGATTGCGGTCTGATTAAAAGCAGAGAAAAAGAGAGTGACTGAGGGGCAGCCAGGGAAAGGGAAAGATATGCGGAGAGAAAGCACTCCCCGGTGCAGCATGAGGAAATGCATTGGAGCAGAGTGTATTTAGAACTGCCACTTTTTTTTCTGCCATTTTTTTTTCCTCCGCCACTTTTCTCAGTCCCTTGTGCCAGGCGCAGACCCCCCAGGGGAGGCGATTTTGCAGACTTGAGTGTGATGTGCAGGGCTGTGGGATCTCAGTCCCTCCTGCATGGGTGTGTACCACAGAGACAAGTTTGCATGACCCAAAATCAGTTGCAGTTTCCATGGCACAGGAGCGAAATTACAACTGGGGGATTCGGGCGCCAATCTGACCAGCGGCTGTGGGTGCGCCCAGTTGTGACAGGCAGCCAAGGGGGAAGATACAGGGAGAGGCTGTGGGCCACCACAGCATCCAGAGGCTTGCTAACTAGGGGCCCTCTCTGGAAAGGAGGTCTGGGCACAGACATCTTGCTCTGACATGACTTCCTGAAAAGATGCAAAAAGCCACAAAAGAACAAATCCTCCAGAGAATTAAAGCCTGAAATATGGTTGCCATGGAGCCCAGCTGCTAGGAAGGGGGTGGAAAGACTGCCCAGGTAGAAGGGACTGAAAAACTGTGTGGCAGACCCCTGACCCAGAAGGCAAACCAGAAGAACAAGAGGACAACACCAAAACTGTAAAACCCCAACACCAGGAGAAAGGAAACATATTAAGCTCCTGGTACTACCCCAAAAGCTGTATGTTTTATAGATACAGCTTTCACTCTATTTTCTTTTTAACTTTTTTTTTTATTTTTACTTTTAAAGTTTCCACTTTAAATTTAAAAATTCATTCTCATGTTTTTTGTTCTTTTAATTTTTAACCCACTTATTATTACAATGTGATACTTATTCTTACAATGTGATACTTAATACAACACTCCATAATGACTTTTTACCTTGAAATTTTTTCAAACACATACTTGTGTTTTCTGTTGTTGTTGTTGCTTCTCTTGTTTGTTTTTTTTCCTGTTTTTTCCTTTCTTCTCTCTTCTTTCCTTTATGCTTTTTTCTTTTAAATATGCATATAGTTATAAGCTTCAAGGTAACCCTTCATCCCTATTCAATACTACCTCTATATACAAACCAGTTCTAATCTCCCTATATCTTTAGAACCTGGGCTCCTCTAACAATAATAACAAGACAAACCCAGGAGGATCTGAAATACTTTCCTTGCCCACAAGGAGGGTTTGCACTCACCTTCCTGCCCTACCTTCTGTCAGTGTTTCTGTGTAATTGTTTTTACCTTTGGAGTATATAAATACTGATCTTGGGGGTCATTTGGGTTGGACTTAGCTTTTTGATCTCTTCAACTTTCTTTTACTCTTGATGGTCTTTTCCTTTATTCTATCGTAGTTTTGTACGATATACATCCTACCATTGGGGCCCACTCTGGCCATTTTTTTTTCTTGCTTCCTTTCTCTTCTTCTCTCTCTTTTTTTCTTTCTTCTTCCTTTTTAGTGCTGACTTATGATTGCTCCGAAACCTCCCAGTAAACATTTCACCTGGGTAGTGGTTGATATATTCAGCTATAGATCTCCTCAACCACTCCTTGCCAAAATGACTCAGAGAAGAAAAAACAAACAGAAGAATAACCCAGAGACTGCAACTCTTGTCACGTAATTACTGGAAATGAAAATAAACAATATGAGAGAAATGGAATTTAGGGCAGCAATCATGCAAGCAATGGTTAACTTGGAAAACAACATTAGTCTCAAGATAGAAGCCCTAATGACAGAAGTGAAAGCCAAGGTTAGAAAGGCTATTAATGAGATGTAATCTAATTTAGATATGCTAACAGGTAGAGGAAGTGAAGCTGAAGATCATATCAGTGATTTAGAAGACAGATGGATTAAGAAGGAGGAGCAAGAGAAGTCTTGGAACAAACAGCTAAAATCCCATGAAAATAGAATTAAGGAAATAAATGATGCCATGAAACACTCTAATATCAGGATTATTGGAATCCCTGAAGTAGTTGAGAGAGAGAGAAGCCTAGAAGATATAGTTGAACAAATCATGGAAGAAAATTTTCCAAATCTGGGGAATGAAACAAATGTTCATTTCCTAGAGGCAGGGAGGGCATCCCCCCAAGATCAATGAGGCAGAAAAAACTATAGGCATGTAATTATGAAATTCATGAATCATAAAACCAAAGAATATGTCTTAAACACAGCTAGGGGGAAGCAATCCCTTACATATAAAGTAAGACCATCAGAATAATGTCGGACCTACCCACAGAAACCTGGCAAGCCAGAAAGAGCTGGGAAGACATAATCAGGAATTACATGACAAAAATATGCAACAAAGGATAATGTACCCAGCAAGGTTGACTTTCAGAATGGAAGGAGAGATAAAGAGCTTCCAGGGACCGCCAAGGTCTAAAAGATTATGCAACCACCAAGCCAGCACTACAAGAAATATTAGGGGGGGGTCTATAAAAGAGAAATGAACCCAAGAGTGACACAGAACAGAAATTAACAGAGGTAATCTACAGAAACATGAACCTCACAGGCAACAGTATGTCAATACAAACATATCTATCAATAATCACTCTCAATGTGAATGGCCTAAATGCTCCAATAAAAAGGCACAGGGTTGCTGACTGGATAAAACAACAGGACCTGTCCATATACTGTTTACAAGAGATACATTTTGAATCTAAAGACACTTCCAGATTGAAAGTGAGAGGATGGAGGACCATCTCTCATGCGAATATACCTCAAAAGAAAGCTGGGGTAGTGATTATCATATCAGACAAATTGGATTTTAATCTAAAGAGTGTAGTCAGAGACAAAGAAGGACACTACTTAATTCTAAAAGGGTCTATACACCAGGAAGATCTAACACTTATAAATATTTATGCCCCCAACATGGGAGCAACCAACTACATAAGTCAACTGTTAAGCAAAATAAAGAGTCATATTGATACGAATACATTAATTGTAGGAGATCTTGACACACCACTCTCAGCAATGAACAGATCATCTAAACAGAAAATCAACAAAGAAACAAGAGCCTTGAACAACACATTGGACCAGATGGATCTCATAGATATATTCAGAATATTCCACCCTAACACAGCAGAATACTCATTCTTCTCAAGTGCACATGGAACTTTCTCTAGAATAGACCACATACTAGGTCACAAATCAGAGCTCAACTGATACCAAAAGATTGAGAT
The DNA here is from genome assembly GCA_004023965.1 of Spilogale gracilis. Lineage (NCBI taxonomy): Eukaryota > Metazoa > Chordata > Mammalia > Carnivora > Mephitidae > Spilogale > Spilogale gracilis. The sequence continues at coordinate 58,957 of PITA01010326.1, forward strand.
TATTCCCTGCATATTCTCTGACCACAATGCCGTGAAACTGGAACTCAACCACAACAAAAAGTTCAGAAGGAAATCAAACACTTGGAAGCTAAAGACGATCCTGCTCAAGAATCTGTGGATCAACCAGGAAATCAAAAAACTGCAACACTTCATGGAAATGAATGAGAGTGAAGATACATCAATCCAAATATACGGGATTCAGCAAAGGCAGTGGGGACTCAAAAAAATTGAAAAATACGGAATACACCACCTTTCATTACACCTTAAAGAACTGGAAAATCAACAACAAATTAAACCAACACCACACGAAAGATGGGAAATAATTAAGCTTAGAGCAGAGATCAATGAATCAGAAACTAGAGACACAGTAGAACACATCGCAAAACTAGAAGCTGGTTCTTTGAAAGAATTAATAAGATCGATAAACCAATGGCCAAATTAATCCAAAAGAAAAGGGAGAACCCCAAATTAATAAAGTTATGAATGAAAGGGGAGAGATCCACGACCAACACCAAGAAAATAGAAACAATCATCAGAAATTACTATCAACAATCATATGCCAATAAGTTTAACAGCCTAGAAGATATGGATACATTCCTGGAAACCTATAAACTTTCAAGACTGGAAGTTTGACAGGAAGAAATTGACAATCTGAATAGACTAAATCTAGTTAGGAGATCCAAGCAGTGATCAGAAACCTCCCCCCCTCCATAAAAAAGAGCCCATGACCAGATGGATTCCCTGGGGAATTCTACCAAACATTCAAAGAAGAAATAATACCTATTCTCCTGACGCTGTTTCAAAAAATACTCACAGAAGGAAAACTTTCGGATTCTTTCTATGAAGCCAGTAATACTCTAATTCCCAAACCAGACAAGGACCCTATCAAAAAGGAGAACTTCAGAATAATATATCTGATGAATATGGATGCCAAGATTCTTAACAGGATCCTTGCTAACAGGATCCAACAGTACATTAAAAAGATTATCCACCATGACCAGGTGGGATTTATCCCAGGGATGCAAGGGTGGTTCAACACTTGTAAATCAATCAGTGTGATAGAACAAATCAATAAGAGAAGATAGAAGAACCCCATGGTACTCTCAATTAACACAGAAAAAAACATTTGACAAATTACAACATCCGTTCCTGATTAAAACTCTTCAAAGTATAGGAATAGAGGGAGTCAAACTCTCTCTCTTTGCAGATGACATGATACTCTATGTGGAAAACCCAAAAGACTCTACCCCCAAACTACTAGAACTCATACAACAATTTGGTAATGTGGCAGGATATAAAATCAATGCACAGAAATCAGTTGTGTTCTTATATACCAACAATGAATATATAGAAAAGAAAATCAGAGAATTGATTCTGTTTACTATAGCACCAAAAACCATAAGATACCAATGAATAAACCTAACCAAAGAAGTTAAGGATCTGTACTCGAGGAGCTATAGGAGACTCATGAAATAAATTGAAGAAGACACAAAAAGATGGAAGAGCCTTCCATGCTGTTTCAGAAGAATAAATATTGTTAAAATGTCTATGCTGCCCAGAGCGATCTATACTTTCAATGCCATATCGATCAAAATTCCACCGACATTCTTTAATGTGTTATAATAAGCAATCCTAAAATTTAATGGAACCAAAAAAGACCCCAAATCACTATGGAATTGTTGAAAAAGAAAAACAAAACTGGGGGCATCTCGTTACCTGACTTCAGTCTTTAATATAAAGCTGTGATCACCAGAACAGCATGGTACTGGCACAAAAACAGACAGATAGAACAATAGAACAGAGTAGAGAGTCCAGATATGGACCCACAAATCTATGGGCAAATCATCCTTGACAAAGCAGAAAGAAAATATCCAGTGGAAAAAAGACAGTCTCTTCAATAAATGGTGCTGGGAAAATCAGACAGCTTACATATAGAAGAATGAAACTAGACCATTCTCTTACACCACACACAAAGGCAATCTTGAGATGGATGAAAGACCTCAACATGAGGCAGGAATCCATCAAAATCCTGGAAGAGAACATAGGAAGTAACATCTTTAAAATTGGCCACAGCAACTTTTTTCAAGACACGTCTACAAAGGTAAAGGAGACAAAGGCGAAAATGAACTTTTGGGATGTCATCAAAATAAAATCTTCTGTACATCAAAGGAAACATTCAACAAAACAAAGAGGCAATCCATGGAATGGGAGAGGATCTTTGCAAATGACACTACAGACAAAGGGCTGATATCCAAGAAGATCTATGAAGAACTACTCAAATGCAATGTCCAAAAAGAAGATGAATACATCAAAAAAAGGGCAGGAGACATGAAGAGGCACTTCTCCCTCAAAGACATATAAATCACTAACAGACACACCAAAAAGTGTTCATCATCACTAGCTATCAGGGAAATTCAAATCAAAACACCAGTAAGAATGACCAAAAGTAACAAGACAGGAAACAACAAGTGTTGGAGAGGCTGTGGAGTAAGTAGAACCCTCTTACACTGTTGGTGGGAGTGCTAGTTGGTGCAGCCACTTTGGAAAACAGAGTGGTGAAGCCTTCAAAAATTAAAAATAGACCTATGCTATGACCCTGCAATTGAACTACTGGTTTTTTACCCCAAAGATACAAATGTAGTGAAAGGAAGGGCCATATGTACCCCAATGTTCATTGCAGCAATGGCCACAATCACCAAACTGTGGAAAGAGCCAAGGTGCCCTTCAACAGATGAATGGATAAAGAAGATGTGGTCCATATATACTATGGAATACTATGCCTCCATCAGAAAGACTGAATATCCAACTTTTGTAGCAACATGGACTGGATTGGAAGAGATTATGCTGAGTGTAATAAGCCAAGTAGAGAAAGTCTAGTATCACATGGTTTCACTTCCTTGTGGTGAATAAGGGGTAATATAGAGGACAGTAGGAGAAGGAAAGGAAATGGGAAGTAGGGTAATTGGGAGAGAGAAACAAAACATGAGAGACTTTGGATGCAGAAACAAACTGCAGGTCCTGGAGGGAAGGTGGTGTGGGGATGGGAGAGCATAGTGGTAGGTACTGAGGGCACATATTGCATGGAGCACTGGGTGTGTGGCATAAACAATAAATCTTGAACACTGAAACAATAACATAAATTTAAAAAAAACAAGTTTGGGGAACAACCACTTCTGTCTTATGAAATCATTACATATTAAATCAGAACAATGTATAGAAAAACCATTAAAAATAAAAATCTGATTTAGATAATTATGTACTACCTCATTTCAAAGTCCTGATAGAATGCAACTTTTTACTTTATAACATTTTAATAGAATTAATTAATGCATCCTTATAATTTACGCAAGATACAGTGACATATGGCTAACAAAGTAAAACTCCTTAATAAATAGCATTCTATGGTGCCTGGGTGTTTCAAATGGTTGGGTGTCTGCCTTTGGCTCAGGTCATGATCCCAGGGTCCAGGGATCAAGTCCCACAACAGGCTTCTTGCTCAGTAGGGAGTCTGCTTTTCACTCTCTCCCTACCTCTCCTTCCACCTGTGTTCTCTCTGTCTCTCTCTCTCCAATGAATAAATAAAATCTTTAAAAAATAAATGATAGCCTATCATCCCATACATACTATTATGTTTTATTTTACTTAATTACATTTGGAATATTTTTTATGTACATACACATCCTTGATATTTTAAATGGATTCATGTAAATGTAACACATTATTTTATTGACCTATTTTCAGTTTATTTTCTAATTATTTTGCAATAATTCAATCATCAATAATGTGCATGCCATTTAAGAAATATAGCAAATGATTTCTCTAGAATAGATACCCCAAAGCTAAACTGCTATTTTAGTTTTGGAAATTTTCCCTCAAAATAGTATGAAGTTAATATGTGATTTTGCCAAATATCTTTACTACTTTGGCCAATATAATGGATGAAAAATATTTTATGATGATTTATTTGACACATTCTCTATTAGGGAATTTTTATCATGCATAAATGTGTAATTTATACCTCTTACTCTGTAAATTGATTATACTGCTGAAGAGGGTTCCTCAGCATATTTCCTTCTTGCTAATAACATTTCCATCAGCATTCTTTCCTCTGATCATATCCTGAAGTTCATCAGTGAGTTTCAAGAGTCCAATCTCAAGTTTTGCTTTGCTCCCAGGGCTTTATAACTTTCCTCCCTAAAAGCCTCCCCTGTCAGATTGGTAATTCATTTTTTCTTAGAGTACAGTCTATTACTCTAATAATTGATATTCCTGGATCCATCAAAAGAATTAGATGGACAAATTGGCCAAGTTCCTAAAAATGTGGCTGTGTAATAAATTACTCTGTTAATTTTTCCAACACCTTCCCTTTATTTGTCACTTACTTACACTGAACTGAGTTTCTCTAAACCTTTTAGACATTTTTTGTCTCATATATGTGTTCTTGGTTATGGTTTACTGTCATTTTATTAGTGTGATTTTATCAAATTATACTTTCTAGAGATTTATCACAACTATTAGTTTGCTTATGGATCCTCATCTTGTTTTTCATACTAATAATCATATTTATATTTTTCTATAATTTTAAGAGATTTAGAGCTAGAGGTAAAGATTTTACTTAACTGACCATTTCTACACAATTTGCAAAATAAAATTTCTGAGAGTGAGTAGGAGAGAGAGAGAGAGATTATATAGAGATCATCAAGATTGATTCATTTTTAACTTGAGGTTATGGGAAAAAGGAATAAGCAATTGAGTACTCACAACTGTTATGGTGCAGTCATATTAGAGTCATAGATAGTCAGCTCCTAGAAAAACTGAAACTGACATGCTCTAGAAAGCTCTTTTGACCACGATCAGGAGAAATAGTCAAGGGTTATTAAGGTGCTATGACCAGAATAAATCAACAGTTCATGCAAACATGAATCATGAATCAGATGTCAAGAATATAGATGTTTTAAATTAAACACATTATTTTTTTCCAATCTATCTGAATCTGAATTTATAGTGCACTTTGGGATGAGAAAGAATTAAGATTAATTTAATGATCATTAATAATTTTATGAATAATGCTTTCTAACAAATTCTTGGGAAGACAACCAAATGCAAACTAGTATTAAGGAATAACAGCAATAATAAAAAGAAATTACTTATAATAGTATTCAGTAAGTGGTTGCTAATAGCCAGATGCCTTACTCCATTAGAGCTGCTCTAACAAAACCATAGACTTGGTGATTTATAAATAAGAGAAATTTATTTCTCACAGTATGGAGGCTGGGAAATCTGAGATCAAAGCACAGAGAGATTTGATATCTGATGATAGCCCACTTCCTGATTCATAAATGTCTGCCTTTTTGCTGTGTCCTCACATGGCAGAGGGTTGAGTTTTCTAGGGTCTCTTTTATAAGGCCAATTAAACCCATTGAGGAGGGCCCTGCCCCTTATGACCTAATCACTTCCTCAAGGCCCACTTCCCGATACCATGACAGTAAGCATAGGTATCAACCTAAGAATTTTGCAGGGGAAACAAATATTTAGACCATAGTATCAGAGATTTCAATGTTTACTGTTATTTATTTTTTTAATTTTTTTTAAATAATAAAGATCAAAGCACAAGAAAGACAATAGAAAAGACCAATGAAACTAAGAGCCAGGCTTTTTCAAAAGACAAACAAAGGTGAGAAACTTTAGCTAGGCAAAGAAAAGAAGACTTAATAATAAATAAAATCAGAAAATAAAAGGGATACTGAGGGACATGAGTGACTCAGTTGGTTAAGAGTCTGACCATTGATTTTGGTTTAGGTTAGTTAATTAAGCATTTGGCTCTTGATTTATGTACAGGATTCTGGAATCAAGTCCTGCAAACAATAGCTATGCTCAGTGGGGAGTCTGCTTGAGATTCTTTCCTTCTGCTCCTCCCCCAACTCACACTCTCTTTCTCATTCTTTCAAATAAATAAATAAATCTTAAAAAAAAAGAAAAATGATACTTTAGATCTGATACAGTAAATGTGCAAAGACCATAAGAAGCTGTTAGGAATAATTATGTGCTAACAATTTGGAAGAAATGGATAAACCAGAAAAGTACAACCTAGCAAGACTGAATCATGAAGAAATAGAAAATCTGAACAAAACAATAACAAGTAAGAACAGAAAATCATTAATCAAGAAATTCACAACAAAGGAAAGCCTACAAATAGTTGGTTTCACTGGTGAATTACACAAACATTTTTTAAACAATAACAGACATCGTTTTCAAACATTTTCAAAAAACTATAAAGGAGAGAACATTCCCAAATTTATTTTACAATGTCACCATTAAAGCCAGACAAGGACCCTAAAAAAGAAAAAGAAACAGTTGCAGGCCAATATCGCCAAATGAATACAGACAGAAATAATCATCAATAAATGCTAGCTAAACTATGACCCAGCAATTGAACTACTAGGTATTTACCCCAAGGATACAAATGTATTGATCCAAAGGGGCACCTGCACCCCAAAGCTTATAGCAACAATGTCCCCAGTGGTTAAAGTGAAAGGAGCTGAGATGTCCATCAACAGATGAAGGGGTAAAGGTGTGGTATATATACACAATGGAATATTAATCATCACAAAAGATGAACACTCACCATTTACATCAATGTGGATAGAACTGGAGGATATTATGCTGAGCAAAATAAGTCAATTGGAGAAAGGTGATTATCATATGGTTTCACTCATGGAAGGTACAAAACAGCACAGAGGATCATAGAATAAGGGAAGGAAAACTGATTGGAAGTCATCAGAAAGGGAGAAAAACCATGACAGACTCCTAACTATAGGGAAAAAAATGAGGGTTGCTAGAGGGGAAGAGAATGGAGGGTGGGGTAATTAGGTGATGGGCATTAAGGAGGGCACATGATGTGATGAACACTGGGTAATATGAAACTGGTGAATTACTGAACACTACATCTAAAACTAATGATGTACTATATATTGGCTAATTGAATTTAAATTAAAAAAACAAGATACTAGCAAACCAGATTCACCAGAACACTAAAAGGATCATACACCATTATCAAATGGGACTTACCCTGGCATCCAATGATATTTCAATATATGCATATCAATAAGTATAATAGACCACATTAATAGAATGAAGGATAAAAATATAAGATCACTTTAATAAATGTAGGAAAAGCTTTTGGCGATACTCAATATCCTTTTGTGATCCACACTCAATAAATTGATTATAAAAGGAGCACACCTCAACATAATAAAGGTCATATATATCAAGTCATACACCATGCTGAAAGCTCTACATTTTTCCTGTAAGATCAGGAAAAATATCACCATCTCAATGAGATATCTGCACTCTCACATTCATTGCAACTTTAGTCACAGTAGCTAAACCATAGAAACATCCTAAATGTCTGCCAGTAAATCAATAATGGAAATGTGATTTTATATCTAGATATAAATAATAAAAATGTATATACACACATATATACATATATATGGAATATAATTAGTATAGTAATAACAAATAATATAATATACTAATATATGTTATGATATATTTATATAGAACATTATCCTGCCATAAAAACAACAGAAATCCTGCCATATGTGACAATGTAAAGGCACTATGACAGCATTATAATAAGTGAAATAAAGACAAATGCTTATGTAATCTCAATTAAATATATCCATATATCTATATATCTATATCTATAGGTCTATACATATATCTATATAGATAAATATATATATGAAACTAAAAAACAAAACTCAGTAAAACAGAATAAAATGATGGTTGCCAGGTGCTGAGGGTAAGGGAATCCGGGTGGGGTGATGGGAAGACATTGGTCAAGGGACAAATTTCCAGTTATATAAAAGGAATAAGTTCTGGGGTTTACATGCAGCATGGTGACAACATCTAAAAATTCTGTATTACATACTTAACAGTTCTTAAGAATGTACCATGGCAATGTAAATTAGCTACAATAGGAGAAACTGAGAAAGGGGTATGTAAGAATTCTTTGTAATATCTTCAAACTTGCTTTAAACCTAAACTTATTTCAAAATAAAAAGATTTTTTAAAATGTTTTAAAAAAAGAGTGTGGATCCTAAATGTTCTCATCACTAATTGAAAAAAAAATATATGAGATGTTAGAAGTGTAAACTAACCTTACGTGGTAATCATCTTGCAATATTTACATATATCAAGCCATCACTTCACATACCTTAAACAGTCACAATGTTATTGGTCAATTATATTTCAATAAAGCTGAAAAAAAATAGGTGCCTGGTTGACCAGAAGTCTGTACTTTGCTTGCAAAACAATCTCTGCTTTAATGTATTAAATTGTTTTTCCCCTGATGTTACAAATGGTGATGACCAATGTAGGAAAAATGTCAGACCCAGCCAGTCCTTTAGGCAAGAAAAATTATTATAAAAATGGTTGAAAGTATTTGAAAAAAGATCGTTATGTGTTTGAAAGCTGCCCTCAGTATCATATACTGATATATTTTTAGACTTTAATCTCTGCAAAAGCTGGGATTATGTCTTTTGTAATTCTAAGTGCATAGGGTTATTACATAGGAATACAGTATGTGCTCAACATAGATTTTATGTGATGTCATTGAAAGAATACAAAATTTAAAAACAATACTTATTGAAAATGAATATTATTTAATGTAATTAACTCCACCAAAAGTTCTTAACTTTTCCCTTTTAACTTATTTTATCTGAACCTGAAATTTCTACTTTGCATATGTGACTGTATATGTATTGTATGAATAGTGAAAGGAAAGAAAATGTAAAAGAAGAAGAAACCATGTTGGCTTGAATAGCAGTAGCTCACATCAATTCTAAGAAATTGTAGCATTTTGGCAAGACTCCACTGGTGGTGTTTATTTTTCATTAAACTCTGGTTCTTAACACAACAGTTTACCAACAGTAAAAATAAAAAATAAAAACAAAATGACATACAGAAAAATATAACTTTGAGCCAACCTAAACAGAATCATTCTAATCAGAATTAAAAATATGGTTTCAGGTACTTTTCTAGTACTGAATAGTTATAATCTAAAAATAATTTTGAATATCATATAGAATGCATACATTTTAAAGTAGTACTTTAAACACTGAAATCACTGTCAGATAAAGGTGAACCTAATGAAATTTGAACCAAGATGACAGTAATAAAAATTAAGTGTTTAAAGATTAAAACAAAAGGAAAAGTAAATATTAATAGGATATTCATTAATAGTTGATTATGATACAGGATGAGTTGCTTGTGAACATTTTCATATCAACTGTAAATCTGTGTATAGAGGTTGATAAAAACAGATGGTTAGTGACTTAAAACTGCTAATGTAAAATATGTCATATGGAGTGCAGAAGTTAAAAGAATTCATCTGGGCCAGATCAAGATGCCACAGTAATAGTGCATATATCACACTGTCAGGAATAAGTGACATGTTTTTTCTTTTCTAAAATAAAGCATATTTACACAGGTCTATAATCTCTGGGAGTTGTGTCATTTTTTTTTTAAGATTTTATTTATTTATTTGACACAGAGAGAGAGATCACAAGTAGGCAGAGAGGCAGGCAGAGAGAGAGGAGGAAGCAGGCTCCCTGCTGAGCAGAGAGCCAGTGCGGGCCTCCATCTCAGGACCCTGAGATCATGACCTGAGCTGAAGGCAGAGGCTCTAACCCACTGAGCCACCAGGTGCCCTCTGGGAGGTCTTCTTATGTGCTGTAAAGGAGATGGAGGAAAAAATTAAAGGAGAAAAAGGAGAAATTGAAAAAGTGAAAGAAAAGAGATAGAATAAAAACTAAGGATAGAGGGGCACCTGGGTGGCTCAGTTGGTTAAGCAACTGCCTTCGGCTCAGGTCATGGTCCCAGAGAGCCGGGATGGAGTCCCACATCGGTCTCCCTGCTCGGTGGGGGGCCTGCTTCTCCCTCTCTCACTCCCCCTGCTTGTGTTTCCTCTCTGGCTGTGTTTCTCTCTGTCAAATAAATAAATAAAATCTTAAAAACAAAACAAAACTATGGATAGAAAGGAAACACTGTCCCATGCATTTTTTTTTCCTTAGAAGTATAAATAAATAAATATAGAAGTTTGTAAAAATAGTAAGAAGTATCTTTGCTCACTTTGGTTTCTTATTATATTTTCAAGATTTTATTGGCTGCATCCAGATGCTATCCCAAGGCAGAGTATTGACAAAAATTAAGAATGTATGCAGTTTTTCAAACAATCAGAAAATTGTTCTATTCAAAGAACAAGACATGAAAATAGTCTTATGTTTGCCTGAGGTATGATAATATCCATGTAGAATAATCTAGACATGATAAAAGTAGTGACTTGATGTAGTCCAGGAAATTATTTTCCATGGGATGAGGATGCTGTACTTTCTGTAGTTTAAACTCTGAAATCTTTTTGTCCTCACACAGACTAAGAAGAGAAAACATGACATTGTATTGGCACTGGGGATCTTTTGTTCCATGATGGATGTGGTTCCTTCTAGGAAGAGGAGGACACTATTGGGTCTCATTCATTAAGTCGATGTAATGGTGGCATGAACTATAATCCACAGAGATTTTCAATTGAATGTTATCCCACCAATCACTTCCTCACAGCCTAATAGAGTGTCCCTGACATCAGTCTGATAAATTGTGCAGTGCCAATTAAAAGAGAGACTTTCGGGGCGCCTGGGTGGCTCAGTTGGTTGAGCAACTGCCTTCGGCTCAGGTCATGATCCCGGAGACCTGGGATCCCTGCTCGGCGGGAAGCCTGCTTCTCCCTCTCTCACTCCCCCTGCTTGTGTTCCCTCTCTGGCTGTGTTTCTCTCTGTCAAATAAATAAAATCTTTAAAAAAAATAAATAAATAAATAAATAAAAAATAAAAAATAAAAGAGAGACTTTCCCTGTCAGTCATTTGTTGCAATATTCTCTCTTACTAGATTAGATTCCATAAAAATGACAGGAATGATGTAAGTTTATTTGTAAAATTATTCACTTTAATTTTTGAAGCTATGTAGGTTTCTGGGTTTCCACCCTAGATCCAAAGTCAGGATGTTGTTAGAAAACCATTCTAAATAGACATTATTTTAACAGAAATGCCAAAGGACTCAAATTTTTAGAGTAAAAATGAAATAACTGTGAAGAAAAGTATACCCAATATTAATAACTTGTAAACATCAAACAGTTCTGCTTTCTTAATAGGCAAATAGACAGCATAAACTTTAAAGTTGACTTCTGCCCCATAAGTCCCACCTCTTTCAACTCATCCCAAGTTTTTGGGTTTTATAAAACCACTTTATTAAGCAGATTTTGCTCATAATATAAGGTCCTGAGCATACATAAACTGCTGCCTTTTGATAAGTTTGATTTTGACAATCTACTGGACAACAGATATTAATGTTCCATGTTTACTATCATTAAAATCTTTTCTAGGATATTTTAGCATTCAGCACACACACACATGCACACACACACACACACACACAGACCTCACAGTATTTTAGTGATCTTTTATCATGGGAATTCTTTGAATATGCTCTGCTCTCTTGTTTGTAAAATATCATATCACACTCGTTAAGAGCTTAGTGTCAGACTATTAGAGTTTGATTCTTATCCCCATTAGTCAATAGTTACATGAAATTGTGCAAGTGACTCAACTTCTCTGTGCTTGTATATCCTTCTAATAAGATTATTATAAGTTATAAATATCGCTTAAATATAAATATTTAGAAAAATGACAAGCTCATTAGTAGCATTCTCTGTATATTAGCCATTATTATAAATTCACATAAAAATTAGCATCTCTTTTGAAACAAAGTAAATCTAAATCCAGTCATTTATTTCTTTAAAAGAGTATTTGTATACTAAGCCATAGACTATATAGTGGGATGGATGGATTGACTGATTCATTCATTCATTCATTCATTTGTTTTTTGGTTGTTTTTTTTTTTTTTAAGATTTTATTTATTTGACAGAGAGAAACACAGCCAGAAGGGGAACACAAGCAAGGGGAGTGACAGAGGGAGAAGCAGGCTTCCTGCCAAGCAGAGACCCAATGTGGGACTCAATCCTGGGTCTCCGGGATCATGACCTGAGCCGAAGGCAGTCGCTTAACCAACTGAGCCACCCAGGCACCCCTGTTTGTTTGTTTTTAAGATTTTAATTAATTTGACAGAGACAGAGACAGCAGGAGAGGGAACACAAGCAGAGGGAGTAGGAAAGGGAGAAGCAGGTTTCTCGCTGAGCAAGGAGCCTGATGCAGGGCTCATTCCAGAATCTTGAGATGATGACCTGAGCTGAAGGCAGATGCTTAAGAACTGAGCTATGTGGGAGGGCAATAATGATGATATTTATATGAATACAAAATGCAAATGCTCTTTAAGAATGAGCACCTGGGTGGCTCAGTTGGTTAAGCAACTGCCTTCAGCTCAGGTCATGGTCCCGGAGTTCTGGGATTGAGCCCAGCCCCCCGGCTCCCTGCTTGGCGGGAAGCTGCTTCTCCCTCTCTCACTCCCCCTGCTTGTGTTACTCTCTAGCTGTGCTCTTCTCTGTCAAATAAATAAATTAAATTAAAAAAAAAAAAAAGAATTTACAGACAGCTAGAGAAGTTGATGTGTAAATGTAATGAAGTCCATCTTAAAAATATTAATAGGTGCTATGTTGTCAGATGGCAATCCATAATTGTATCATTTATTCTTGTGGGGCTCACTTTCTTTTCTTTTTTTTTTTTAAAGATGTATTTATTTGAGTGAGAGAATTGGGGAGGGACAGAGGGAGAGGGTCTTTAAGCAGTCTCCCTGCTGAACAGGAGCCAGTCACAAGGCTCAATCTCACAACTCTGAGAATGTGCTCTGTGTTGAAACCAAGAGTCCCACGCTTAACCAACTGAGCTATCCAGGCACCCCCCCCACCATTTTTTTTAAAGATTTGGGTTCACTTTGTTTTCAAAATTTTAGATAAAAACACAGCTCTCTTTAATTTAACTCTTTCTGTTGCTCCTGTTATCTAAGTCAGGGCTGCATTGGTTCAAGTTATCTAACTTGATAAGGAAACATTTGGACACATTTTCTAACTTTACCCCAAAGATACAGTTGGGTGTAGGGTATACTGTGCTCTCTTCTTCAGCTATTTGACATGAAATCTCATTGAAATCCTGTTTAGGACATTTTGTTTCACTTTCACTTTGGGAATTCATATTTTTGTTTTCCATTTTTCTCTTTTACAAAAATACCAAATTAACACTACTTCAGAAATTTGAGTGACCTCTGATAAGTGCCCATCATAGGCAATTATAAAATTACACTAAAATATACCAAGCATCTATTTTCAGACATTAAGAGCTAGCTTAATGTTGTTATCCTATGCGATATGGGAAATGTGAAGAGGTCCATATTCACCTTGCTTTTTTTTTGTTTATTGGTTTTGAAAGACCCCCAGCAGGTAGCCAGCAATGGTCTTAGTAGTAGCAAAACAGTGTTTTGTAAGAGCTTGAGCTTAGGGCCAGGAATGCAAGGCGGGAACAGAACAAAGGGAGAGCCAGCCTGCGCAAGGCGGGAACAGAACAAAGAGTGAGCCAACATGCGTATCCGATACCTGGAATTCATCAGACCACCCCGTCGCCT
>PITA01010327.1:0-72185 GCA_004023965.1 Spilogale gracilis
ATTTGTTTTCAATGGTTCAGCTCTGCGGGCTTCCTCCCCCACTCCCCTGTCTCTGGGGGCAAGCCTCCAGACCCTCCAATTTGTTTCTACCTTTTTGCCGATGTTCTTTGTCTCTCGTGGCGGTCCAGAAGTGGGAAGTATCACATTTCAGGCTGGTTTCATGGGTGTTCACGGTGGTCTTGTAGTGGTTTTTTTGTTGAAATTCAGCTCTCTTCAGGGAACTCCCTGAAATGCGGTCACCTGGCCTTCCGCCATCTTGACCCTACCAGGACTTCATTTCTTTTAATTGTTAAGTACTATTCCATTGCATGGATATACCCTCATTTGGTTATTCACTTACCTATTGAAGAATGTTTGCTTCTAGTTTTTGGCTATTAAAAAATAAAGCTGCTATGATAGTGTTCTTATTTTTGGACACATATTTTCATTTTTTTTAAAGTAAAAACCTAGAGATAGAATTGTTGGTTTATGTTCAATTTATGAGAAACTACTAAACGGTTTTCTGAGTATCCTATTCTACCTTCCTACATCAGCAATATATTAGTTTTAGCTATTCTATACCTTCGGCACCACCTGACATGTTAGTATTTTAAATTTTATCCATTATAGAAGCTATGCAGTGGTGTCTTGAGGTTTTAATTCACATTTATGTAAGAAGTAAAGATTTTGAGTGACTTTTCATGGGCTTATTGGTCGCTCAGATATTTTCTTTTGTGAACTGTCTGTTCAGATCTTTTGCCCATTTTTTAAAAAATTGGGTTGTCTTTGTGACATTTTAAGTGTTCTTTAGTACTGTGGATACAAGTCCTTTGTCAGAGATATGTATTAAAACATTTTCTTCTCAGATTTTGTCTTGCCTGTTTTCTTTTTTTAAAAAAAGATTTTATTTGTTTGAAAGGGAGAGAGAGAACGAGCAGGGGGAAGGGGCAGAAGGAGAGAGAAAAGCTAACTTCCCACTGAGCAGGGGCGGGGAGGCCCTACCCGGCTCAATCCCAGGAGCTAGAGATCATAACCTGAACTGACGCAGACAATTAAGCAACTGAACCACCCAGATACCCCTTCCTGCCTATTTTCTTAACAGTCTTTTCTTAGTTTCTTTTTTCTTTTTCTTTTTTTTTTTTAAGATTTTATTTCTTTATTTGAAAGATAGCAACACAGCTAGAGAGGGAACACAAGCAGGGGGAGTGAGAAAGGGAGAAGCCAGGCTTCCTACCGACCAGAGAGTTAGATGCGGGGCTGGATCCTTGGACATCGGGGTCATGACCTGAAGTGAAAGAAGAGGCTGAATCACTGAGCCACCCAGGTGCCTCTTGCATACATTTTTAAATGTATACTATTTCACAAATAACGCAAGAACTTTTTAGCAGTAGACTTCCATTTCCTCTCTCCCACCCTTTTTACTATTGCTTTCATATATTTTACTTACATGTAAGTTTCACGATATATTACTACATTTGCTTTTGAAAGTTAATTATCTTTTAAAGAAAAGTCTTTTATATTTATGAATGTGCAGCACTTGCAATATTTTCTAAAAGTGTTATTAATAGCTTTGTTTATTATTAATTCCTAAAGCTCACTTATTTAAATAATACATATTTTATGACATTTGATCACATCTTTATTATACAAATTAAGTTGCGTTTTGTTTATAGACCCAGAGCACACTAGACGGTGAGCTTCTATGTGAGCAGGTTCAATGTTCTTATTTTTACCTAGCATTTAACAAAATAATGTTCAAAATTTATAAAAAATAAATAACATCTTAAAGTGTATCTAATAACATTATTTTAAGAAATAAGCTAATTTTATCTGCAGTCCAAGACTTGGGATGTTTCCAAGGAAAGATATTTTTCAAAACACTGGTTTGGCCTGTCTTTAGACTATGCCTTTGACTTTCAAAAGATGTGACTAGAGATTGAGGACACAAAACTCCAGTGCAACAAATTACAGAACTAGATTTTTACATAATCCCTTAATCCTGTCTACACTCAATTTTAGAAGGTCTCAGGTTCATTTGTAAAGAGGCTAAGGACTGGCAGCCATGTCTGGTGTCCCACAAGACAAAGGAAAAGAGTGTGGTCAGCAGGGTCTAAACAGAACCAGCATAAAACAAGACAAAAATTTTAAAATGTCCTTTAGATTTTGTGACAAAGAATTCTGTACGGTGGCTAGTGAGGGCAGTGAGAAAGGGGGAGATGGAGAGGGGCTTCTGGAAACAACCCGCAAAGTCCCTGGGAGAGGGCGGGAAAGGAAGAGACAGAAGCGGAGGACGGGGGTCCCCCGGGGAGGACAGCCTTTTTCAGACGCCCCCCGGGAGGAGAGATGCACCGGGGCACTGGACGCTCGCGTGTGACGCGCAGGGCAGAGCAACTCACGTGTCGCAGGTGCTCCGTCTGCGCTGGTTAACACCCCGACGCCCTTCCGACGCCGCCTGGAGAACGCACGCCGCCCTCGCGCGGGCGAGCCCCAGACGCTCCTCCACGCAGGTTGCCGCCGCGTTTGGCGCCTCAACTTCCAACTTCCGGGGCGCCTCTCGCGAGGGGCCTGGGTCTGGCTTCGCACGAGGCGCGCCTTCCGAGTTCCTCCCAGCGGCGCTCCGTAGCCCAGCGGCGCGGGCTGGCTCGCCCCTCCGTCGGGCGGTCGACTGGGCCGCCTGAGGGCGCGCACCCAGCCGGGTGTCGTCGAGGTGGTGGCAGGTGGTGCGGCGGGAGGTGGGGCCGGGGCGGGACGCTCTCGCGGGGGCCGGGAGGAGAGGCTGCCCTGCTGCCACGCTGTCGCGGGCGGGGCGGGCATGCTGCGCCCAGGGCTTCGTGCCGCCGGTGGTGACATGCCAGGAGGATGATGACCACTTCAGCTACAAGATCCTCTTCCAAGACCTGGACCGCGACCGAACGGGTTGGTGGACATCGTCGAGCTCCAGGAGGGGCTGAAAAACAGGTGCTCCTCGTTTGGTCAGAATTCTGAGAATGTGAGTCACCAAGGGAATGTGGCACCGGGAGCGTGGGGAAGATGCTGGCTGGAGGGTAAAGGGAAGCCATACTTGCTCTTTGCAGAACTTCTTAAAAGACCCATGTTGGATTCTCTAACGTTGAGTTCCCGAAGCGCAGAATAATGTAGCCCAGCAAAACATGTTCTCAGCCCTCTTAGAACACTTTCCCCAATGACCAGAGCCTTCTCCTGGGCTTCTTGGGAGATGCTGAGTGGGTTTCTATGATTCAGTATTTACTGAACCCGTTCAGCATTTCAGGGACTGTGTTAGCCTTTGTGAATTCATGAGTAAGAGACTTCTCTTAGGATGTTCAAGGCCTGGGTTCACGCTTCAGGGTCTTGTACAAAAGATAGGTCCCCAGAGGTGCTCTCTCTTTCTTTTCTTTTCTTTTTTTTTTTTAAATGGTATCTTTTTTTTTTTTTTTAAAGATTTCATTTATTTGACAGAGAGAAACACAGCCAGAGAGGGAACACAAGCAGGGGGAATGAGAGAGGGAGAAGCAGGCTTCCCGCTAAGCAGGGAGCCCGATGTGGGGCTCGATCTTGGGTCTCCGGGATCATGACCTGAGCCGAAGGCAGTCGCCTAACCAACTGAGCCACCCAGGTGCCCCTGCTCTCTCTTTCTGACATGGAAATCAAAGGTCTACCTTGATCCATGGGGTGACACTTCAGCTGATAGATTTAGTACTTTGCCTAAATTAGGGATGTCTTACTTCTTTGGACCAATCTTGACTTGATTATTTAAAAAGTGTTAGGTGACAATTTCAGGATCTTAAGAGAAAACAATTATTCTGTTTCCCCTCTATCAGTGCTAAACAGTCCTCAGATGTCATCCCACTTGTTTCAGCTCTCTACTGGTGAGATGTGTGTGTTTGAAGTCCAAAATATTCCCATGGTTTGGAGGTTCCTGTATCTGATAGGACCAGTGGAACTTAGAGTCATTATACAGCCCCTTTGCAGTATAATAAGACCTTCAACCCAGTGCATTGTAATGTGTAATTTTATGTCAAAAGATCACACACACTTTGATCATTGGATTGACCTACTGGCTGAGGCTCCTCATGCAAGTAAGACAAATATGTACCTAAAATATGTGTCCAGATTAAACAATGCACCTTTCAGGGTGGAATAGTTTTAAGTAATCAACTTGGTGCTCAATAGCTGGTGGGTTTCCTCAAGGTTAATGTTATGTCAGTGGTCAGTATTAGTCTCTGATGCTAGTAGATTGGGCATTTGGCAGCAGCAGTAGCTATATTAGGCTTGGTGAGTGGGAACCTATGCTGTTTGGCCTACTGTCTATCTCCAGCATCATGACCACTCCATTACAATACCACTGTGTTTGTACTGGTGTTCATCGTGAGCTGATAGAGTCTGGTTGACTATCTTGCAGGGTCATTCTTTTTGGTGGTTTCTGACCGCTTCCATGGGAGTGACCATACAATGTAAACATATTTTTACTTTGTTTCCACTTCTATATTTGTACATATTCCCTAGAACTCTTTGTCAAAGATTTCCCAATCTTTTTTGCTTCCAGGCCACTGACCATCTAACCAAGCTATCTACCACTCTCCATGTGTCTGTATTTATTGTTCTCTGGCCTCTTCTCTTTTTACTCAGGTACACTGCTTGAAGTTCTTTTCACTGGGCAGATTTCCTCTCTTTGCTGTCCTTCAGGGTTATTCCTGACTAATGCTGACTAGTGCATAGCCGACCTTCTTCAGTTTGCACTCACACACTAAGAAATGGTCTGTGAATCAAGCTCATCCTTTTTAGTCCTGTGTCAGCTTGTCATACTGAATCTCCATGTAGTTATAGGTGTGATTTTAGGGAGAGGTAATGGTATAACAGTGATGGGGTGTGAAAATCTGGTTTGCTCTTTTTGTGTGGGGCTTGCTTGTGCTCTGATTCTGCTCGTTCTTGATCTCCGATATACTATTCCATCATATGGTTTGCTGCTGGAATCCCCAAAACTTATGACTTGATGAGTCTGACAGAATAAAACTCAAGATAGGCAACTCTGGCTGTATGGCCCCATATTTAAGCACTCTGTTTCTACCAGGGTCCTGTAGCACACCAGGAAATGCTAGAATTTTCTGCTATAGATTCTCCTTTTGGGGCTTTCCATAAACCCTACACAACATCTTTTCCTACCTCTGATACATGTAATACCACAGAGTCTACTTGGTCAGGTGGCCCAAGAGGCAGTGCTGTTGGCAGCATGACTTGGATCTGCTGAAAAGCTCTTGTTCCTCACAATGGGTCACAGAAGTTTTTTTTAATTTTAAGATATATTACCTCCAGAATGTGAAGAGGCCTTACGTGTGTGTTTCCTTTTTAAATGGGTATAATATGCAATCATTTGCCTTTTACTTTGGTGGTAGTAGGGATATGTCCTGATGTGCTCCAGACTATTGGTCCTGAAATACTTAATTGAGGTGGTAGATCTCTGAATCTTCATTGACTCTATCATTTCTCGCCTTCTGGAGTGCATGTACCTTACCAAGGCCTCCAACCTATTGCTACTTATTTTTTAAATAATAGAATTATTAGTCTTTAAAGATTTATTTTTTAATTTTTAGATGAGGGTGAGGAGCAGAGGGAGAGGGAGAGATTGTCCCAAGCAGTCCCTCTGCTGAGTGCAAAGTGCAGCGCAGGGATTAGTCTCAGGATCTTGAGATCGAACCTGAGCAGAAACCAAGAGTTGGACACTTAACTGATTGCGCCCACGCCTCCCCCTCATGCCACTTCTTGTTCGTCGAGTCTAACTAACATGATGTCATCGATATAGTGAATGTGTAGATGGACCGGGTCCCTCTGTGACAGGGGGCAGGAAATTCAAATGTATGTTATTGCCTGAGCCATGGGAATACCAACTGCTTCTGATTCTGTTTCTCAGTAAATGGAAAACAATGCATTCACCAGACCAGTGGCCATATTCTGTGTCCCTGACGCTGTGTGAATCTGCTCTAATAAAGATACCACATCTGAAGCCATAGCTGCAATTGACTCTTCTGCTGCTTGGTTGAGTTGGAAGCTGTCCACTGCCATCCACAAATACTCAGATTTGTGTGTAGAAAGTTTACTGGGGAGCACTCCTAGGGATAATACCCGTGAGAGCTGGAGGAAGCAGGGCAGGACAGAGGGGGAAGTTGAGCTGTGATGGAGTTGCAACAGAGGCTTCAGACAATTCAAGGAACTGTGGATCTGGGATAAATTCTCCAGAATTGTCCCTCTTTGAGGCAGCAGGTCAGGCCTTTATTACTTGCCCTGCCCTCCTCTGCTCCTCCCCCACATATCGAAGCTGGCTGCCTCCAGGGAGTGACTTCTGGCAAGGTGAGTCTTTCCAGCCTAGGGCAACACAAAGGTCAGGGGTCAATTAAGAGCTGTCAGTCACCAGTACTCCCAGCTACTCTTAGTCCTGAGGGGGATGTGAGGAGTACGCCACAGAATCTACTACAGAGATACATTTGGAAAACAGTGTTGATGAGATGATGAGACTAGTTGATTAATTGTATTTGGAGTGTGAGGTAAAGGAAAATTCAGTAATAACGCCAGGAATTTTGGTTTGAGCAACCAGATGGATGGTTGTACCATTTGCCAAGATCAGGTAGAATTGGAGAGTAGTGAGGTGGGGTGAGTGATTAATCAACAGTTCTTGGTTTGGACATTTGAGGTTTCTTTTTAAACAACTGGGTGAATATAGCAAGTAGTAGTTTTGTATGTCTTGAGGAGATGTCAGGGTACAGATGTACATCCTCAGCATTACATATTTAAAGCCATTCAAACCAGTTGGTTGAAAATGCTACTTAACAATTCTGGCATAAAAGTGTTTAAAAGGTTCCAAAGAGAAGAAAACATTTTCTGATCTATCTTACTCCTAGTAGCCTCTATGCCCTTTTAAACTCTGTGGTGTACACAGTATAGCATCTTAGGAATACAAAGGAAAAAAAATACATCTTGGAGCTTCATTAAACAAACATTACAATAGAAAATTATATATTGTTTTGGAAGCCTTATCCGGTGAAGGGAATGGGAGAGGAATAAGTGAAATTGGTAGAGGAGTAACTATTTCAGGAAAATAAACAAATGAGTGGAGATTTTTCATTTTTTTAGTTTGAGAGAGAGAAAGCACATGTGGGGTGGGGTGGCGGGGAAGGGGCAGAAATAGAGGGAGAGAATCCTTTTTTTTTCAGATTTATTTATTTTGAGAGAGAGAGAGAGAGAGAGAGAGCGCACAAGCAGGAAGGGCATAAGGAGAGGGAGAGAGCATCCCAAGCAGACTCTGTGCTGAGTGTGAGCCTGATGAGGGGTTCTGTCTCACAACCCTGAGGTGACCTAAGCTAAACCAAGATGCTTAACCCACTCTGCCACCCAGGCACCCTGAAGGGATAGAGAGAATCTTAAGCAGGCTCCACACTTAGTGCAGAGCCCCAGGCAGGGCTCAGTCTTACGACCCTGAGATCATGACCTGAGCGGAAATCAATGGACATTGCTCAACTAGCTGAGCCACCCAGGTGCCCTTGGAAGAGATTTTTCAGTCTTGTGGATTTATTTCTGGGCTCTCTATGTTCCATTGATCTATGTGTCTGGTTTTTTGTGCCAGTACTGTACTGTTTTGATTACTACAGCTTTCTAGTATATCTTGAAATCTGGCATCATGATACCTTTGTTCTTCTTTCTCAGGATTGCTTTGGCTATTCAGGATCTTTTGTGGTTTCACAGAAACTTCAGGATTATTTGTTCTAGTTCTGTGAAAAATACTGTTGTTATTTTGATAGGGATTGCACTGAGTCTATAGATTGCTTTGGGTAGTATGGATATTTCAACAACATTAATTTTAACAATCCATGAGCATGGAAAATCTTTTCATTTGTGTTGTCCTCAATCTCATTCATCATTTTTTTTCTTTTATCATTGTTTTATAGTTTTCAGAGTACAAGTCATGTATCTCTTTAGTTAAGTTTATTTTTAGTTATTTTATTCTTTTTGGTGCAACTGTAAATGGGTAAATGGGATTGTTTTCTTAATTTCTCTTTCTGCTACTTCATTATTAGTGTTAGAAAAATAACCAGTTTTGGGGTGTTAATTTTGTATTCTGCAACTTTACTGAATTCACTTATTACTTATAATAGTGGGTTTTTTTTGTTTTCTGTTTTGTTTTGTTTTATTTTGGTGTGGAGCCTTTGGAATTTTCTATGTATAGTATGATGTCATCTGTAAATAGTAACAGTTTAATTTTTTCCTTGCCAATATGGATGCCTTTTATTTCTTTTTCTTGGTGATTGCCATGGCTAGGCCTTTCCAGTACTGTCAGTAAAAGTGGCAAGAGGGAACATCCTTGTCTTGTTCTTGATTTTACAAGAAAAGCCATCAACTTTTTGACATTACTTTTCTTCCCCTTTTTTTTTTTTATAGTCATAGTTTTTTGACATTCCCTTTTTGGGTGGTAACTTGACAGTTCTCTTTCCAGGAATCTATGTTATAAACAACAATTGCAATTAAAAGATTATAATCTGTCAAGAATATTCATTGCAGCATGTCTAGTAATAATAGTGAAAATTTGGGAACAACTTTAGTGGTGAACCATTCTACTTTTTAAAATATTTTTAAAAATTTTTCAATGTTCCAAGATTAATTGTTTATGCCCCACACCCAGTGCTCCATGAAATATGTGCCCTCACTACCCACCACTAGGCTCGCCCCTCCCCCACCCCTCCCCCCAAGACTGTCAGTTTGTTTCTGAGTCCAAAGTCTCTTATGTTTCATCTGCCTCCCCAATTTACCCCACTTCCCATTTCCTTTCCTTCTCCTACTATCCTCTATATTACTCCTTATGCTAGTGGTGAACCATTCTTAAATAAGCCAAAGAATGATTAAATAAAATCCACAAAATATGTTTTCTTTATATTATTTCTCCACATTTTTAGGCTTTATTCAGCAATTATTGATTACTCAGAAACTGTTCTATGTTCTTGGGGTGTAGTGATGAACTAGATCCATGAAGTCCTTATTTCTTGTAGGAAATGTTTTAGTAGGAGAGGCAAGCATTAAACAGATAAACAAGATAATTTATAAAACTCCCTAATTATATTCACCTCTCTGGTCTCATCTCCTGTTTTCTTCCCTTTCTCACTCCCTCTTTCCTTCCTTCACTCACTCTATTACAGTCAGCTGTAATCATTTCAGCAACTTTGGTGTTCTTGATGTTTCCAAACACATACTAGGTAGGCTCTCAAAGCATTGACATAAAGGTACTGCTCTAGGGTTTTGTGCCAACTACTTTAGTAAATATGACAAACATGAGGAACCTCAGCTACTTCAACTCATGAGACTCAGCTTTCAAAAAAAAGCATGTATATCCTCTCATAGAACATTATCACACCCAGGAAAATCAGTAACTCAATGACAAGAATACTGTTAAAGAAAAGTTGGTGATAAAAATATTTGGTTTAAAAATTTTAGCAGTTTGACTTAAGATCCCAAAAGTGGATGCATATTGGGAATTCTATGAAAAGATCTCCATGGTTACTCGAGATTACTACTGCATCCCAGAAGAATAATTCTGCATTGTTGCAGTGTCTTCCCTGCTAATGTAAACCACTGTTTCATAATTCTAAAGAAATTAGATGGTAATTCACATAAGCTTCTTCTTACTCAAAATAAAATTAAATTAAATATGACATATCAAATTAGAAAGAAATCTTATCAGAGTGTTGACCAGATAAAGAAGCCAGACCACCCTATTAACCTTCACTGGCTGCCTCAGAGTGCAGAGCTGGCATGTCACTTACAAAGAAGGGGAAATGTGAACAGAATCCTGGCTCGGCCTCCATCTACCTTGTAGTGTGAGGATAGACAAAAGCCCTCAGCTTTCCTGGGGTTTTATTTCCTCAGTTGTAGAATTGAGTGGGGGAGGCTAGATGGCTTTTAAGAGATCTCTCAACTAAAAGGATCTAAATCAGCTTGAGATCCCTATCTTTGAGCAGACATTTAGGGTGCAAAAAGAAATGGATTAAAAATGGTGGATGAAGTAGGGCTCTTGGGTGGCTTAGTCAGTTAACTGTCTGACTCTTGATTTCAGCATAGGTCATGATCTCAGGGTGGTGAGATCCAACCCTGTGTCGGTCTCTGGGGGCCTTCTTAAGATTCTTTCTTCCTCTGCCCCTCTTCTCCTCTCCCCACTCTCACTCTCTCTCAAATAAATAAAATAAATCTTTAAAAAATTTCATTGTCTATGTTTTATTTGCTTAGCAGTACCAGCCATTAGATCAAAGTATCTGGCAAAGATTTTTTTTTATAAAATAGAGGCCCTGCCAAGTTTGGGTAGAAAAATAACACACTACCACGTCACACCAGGAGTCAGGACTTCCTGCCTCTGAATTTTAACAGCCATCAGCCTAGTCAGGAGACACACATTCAAGCCATTCAGCAAGATCCAATGAGCACATGCTGATTAAGAATATGTTTCCAGGTACATGCCGTGGCGGCACATATACTAAAATTGGAAAGAATAAATTTCCTGAAATCTTCCCAGGAAGTCAATGTGAATGAAACTGGTTCTAATAGAAAGGATTCGTGAGAGTTAAGTGCAGGGTAAGATTTTTCTTCTTTACAAAACAGAAAAATAACAAAAGGCCAGTGGCTTTTCATTTTTTGTACCCTAAAAAGAATACACCTATCACCTCTCTGGAATCTAACACACTGGCTTCATTTTCAAAATGAATCATTTTATTTTCCTCAAATGCAGCCATAAATTGTAAACCTTAAGCATGTGATAGTCAAATGATTTCTTCAGTAAGCCCAGGGCTTCCATAAGCTTCTCTGGAGCTTACACCCAGAGTAGTCTAGGGAGTCAAATATTAAGCTTTCTTCACAGCCATGCATTCCTTTGATGTTTGGGTTATTGAACACAGACGCACTGGATAACTTGTCTTCAGCATTGTCCATTTCTGTTTCTGAAGGTGTAGCTGTGTATTCTTTTCTTCCTTTTTTTTTCATTTTATTTTATCTTACTTCACTTTTTTTTTTTTAATTTTCATCATGATAAGTGTACTCTTTAATCCTCATCCCCGTGCACCTCCCACCCATCTTCTTTCTGGTAACCATCAGTTTGTTCTCTTTAGTTAAGAGTCTGTTTCTTGGCTTCTCTCTCTCTCTCTCTCTCTCTCATTTCTTTGCTCATTTATTTCTTAACTTACATATATGAGTGTGATCATATGGTATTTGTCTTCGACTGACTTATTTTACTTAGCATTACACTTTCTAGCTCATCCATGTCAATGCAAATGGCAAGGTTTCATTTTTTTCCCCACAAACTAAAGTTTTGTTTGTTTGTTTGTTTTTAAAGATTTTATTTATTTGACAGAGAGAAACACAGCCAGAGAGGGAACACAAGCAGGGGGAGTGAGAGAGGGAGAAGGAGGCTTCCCGCCAAGCAGATAGCCCGATATGGGGCTCCATCCTGGGTCTCCGGGATCATGACTTGAGCCGAAGGCAGTGGCTTAACCAACTGAGCCACCCAGGCGCCGCCTAAAGTTATTTTTTTTAAACATTTTATTTATTTGACAGAGAGTAACACAGCCAGAGAGGGAACACAAGCAAGGGGAGTGAGAGAGGGAGAAGCAGGCTTCCTGCAGAGCAGGGAGCCCGTGTGGGGCTTGATCCCGGGTCTCCGGGATCATGACCTGAGCCGAAGGCAGTCACTTAACCAACTGAGCCACCCAGGTGCCGCCTAAAGTTATTTTTAAGAGTGCGAGGCACATTAGTTGTTCAGTTGCATGAGCATGATTGATTAATTCATACTCTGAATGGATACTGAGCAGGATATTATGAGTTTCCTTGTCTTTTACTGAGGTATGATTTATACTTTCCTGACAAGTTTATTTGAAAAGTGACTGGGTAATTTCATCCTATATTTCAGCATTATTGGAGGTAATAAATCATACTTTGAAAGACAGGGAACTGGAGAACTTGTCTTCACAAGGTGACAAAATTCACTTTTAAGTGGCTTTATCCAGTGCAGTGGTGATCCTGAAGAAAGGACTAATTCCTACTCACTCATAGAGGTTTTTTTCCCTCTTTTATAAAGAGGCCTTTTTAGGTGCCTGTGTGGCTCAGTTGGTTAAGCACCTGCCTTTACCTCAGGTCATGATCCCTGGGTCCTGGAATCGAGCCCTGTGTTGGGCTCCCTCCTCAGTGGGGAGCTTACTTCTCCCTCTCCCTCTGCTTGACACTCCCCCTGCTTATGCACTGTCTCTCTCTCTCTGTCAAATGAATAAATAAAACCTGAGATCATGACCTGAGCCAAAGGCTTAACAACTGAGCCACTCAGGCACCCTTAAAAGAATTTTAATTGACCACTCAATGCCACATTTCAAATTACACAAGTGATTGTAGCTATAAAAGGACCTCATCTTCATTCTTTAACTTTTTGTTTGCTCGCTGCTTTTTTTTTTTAAGTTTTTATTTATTTATTTGAAGGAGAGAGGAGGGGAAGAGGGAGAGGGAGAGAATCTCAAGCAGACTCCCTGCTGAGTGGAGAGTCCTACATGGGGCTTGATCTCAAGACCCTGAGATCATAACCTGAGCTGAAATCAAGAGTTGGATGCTTAGCCGACAGCCACACAGGTGCCCCTGTTTTGTTTTTTTAAAGTTTTTATTTAAGTTCCAGTTAGTTAACATTCACTGTAATATTAGTTTCAGGTGTATAGTATAGTGAATCAATAATTCTGTACATTACCTGCTGCTGTTATCATAACAAGTGCACAAGAAAATCATATCCCCCTCTCACTGCAGACCGCCCCCCACCTTTAAGTTTGTTTTTTAGAGTTAAGAGTCTGTTTCTTGGTTTTCTTTTCTCTCTTTCTCTTTTTTTCCCTTGCTCATTTGTTTGTTCCTTGAATTCCACATATGAGTGAAATCATATGGTGTTTGTCTTTCTCTGACTTAATTTCACTTAGCATACTACTTTCTAGCTCCATCCATGTTGTTGCAAATAACAAGATTTTGTTTTTTTTGATGGCTGAATGATATTCCATTGTATGTGTATACCACATCTTTATCCATTCATCTATTGACTGACACTTGACCTGGCTTCCATAATTTGAATATTTTAAATAATGCTACAATAAGTATAGGGATGCATGTATCCCTTTGAATTAGTATTTTGGTGATGAGTTCTTTATAGATTCTAGACATTAACCCACAATATGTCATTTGCAGATTATCTTCTCTCATTCTGTCAGTTGCCTTTTAGTTTTGTTGATTGTTTCCCTCAATCTACAGAAACCTTTTATTTAGATGAAGTCCTAGTAGTTTATTTTTGCTTTTGTTTCCCTTGCCTCCGGAGACATGTCTAGTAAGAAATTGCTTTGGCTGAGGTCAAAGAGGTTGCTGCCTGTCTTTTCCTCTAGGATTTTTATGGTTTCCTGTCTTATTTTAGGTCTTTCATCCATTTTGAACTTTGTATAGAGTGTAAGAAAGTGGTCCAGTTTCATTCTTCTGCATGTTTCTATCCAGTTTGATTTTTAACAATATTTGTTCTTCAGTCCATGAGCATGGAATGTTTTTCCATTTCTTTGTGTCTTCTTCAGTTTCTTTCATAAGTGTTCTATAGTTTTCCAAGTAGAGATCCTTTGCCTCTTTGGTTAGGTTCATTTCTAGGTATCTTGTGGTGTTTGATGCAGTCATAAATGGGATTGATTCCTTGATTTCTCTTTCTGCTGCTTCATTATTATCATATAGATATGCAACAGATTTCTGTACCTTTACATCCTGCGATTTCACTGAATTCATCAGTTCTAGCAATTTTTTTGGAGTCTTTCAGGTTTTCTACATAGAGTATCATGTTGTCTGCAAAGAGTAAAAGTTTGACTTCTTCCTTGCTGCTTTGGATGTCTTTTATTTCTTTTTGTTGTCTGATTGCTAAGGCTAGGACATCTCATACTATGTTGAACAACAGTGGTGAGTGTGGACATCTGTGTATGTTCCTGACCTTAGAGTAAAAGCTCTCAGTTTTTGCCCACTGAGAATGATTTTAGCTGTGGACCTTTCATATATGGCCTTTATGATGTTAAGGTTTGAGGTATGTTCCTTCTATCCCTATTCTCTTGAGAGTTTCTATCAAGAAAGGATGGTGTATTTCATCAGATGCTTTTTCTGCATGTATTGAGACAATCAAATGGTTCTTATATTTTATTAATGTGAAGTATCACATTGATTAATTTGCAGATATTGAACCACTTCTACATCCCAGGAATAAATTCCAGTTGATCATGATGAATAATCCTTTTAATGTACTGTTGAATTTGATAGTTATGTCTTGTTGAGAATTTTTGCATCCCTGTTTATCAGGGATATTTGTCTGTAATTCTCCTTTTTAGTGGGGTCTTTGATTTTGGAATCAAGGTAATGCTGGCCTCACAGAATGAGTTTGGAAGTTTTCTCCATTTCTATTTTTTGGAACAGCCTCAGAAGAATAGGTATTAATTCTTCTTTAGATGTTTGGTAGAATTTCTCTGGGAAGCCATCTGGCTCTGGACTCTTGTTTGTTGGAGAATTTTTGATTACTGATCCAATTTATTTGCTGGTTATGGGTCCACTCAAATTTTCTATTTCTTCCCGTTTCAGTTTTGGTAGTTTATATGTTTTTAGGAATTTATCCATATCTTCCAGATTGCCCAATTTGTTAGCGTATGAATATTCTAATTACTTGTATTTCTGTGGTGTTGGTTGTGATCTCTCCTTTCTCCTTTATGATTTTATTTATTTGGGTCCTTTCTCTTTACTTTTTGATAAATCTGCCTATTGGGGGTTTATCAGGTTGATTTATTCTTTCAAAGAACTAGCTCTTGATATCATTGATCAGTTTTTTGATTTCTCTATCATTTATTTGTGCTCTAATCTTAATTATTTCCCTTCTTCTGCTGGTTTTAGGCCTTATTTGCTGTTCTTTTTTCCAGCTCCTTTGGGTGTAATGTTAGATTCTGATTTGAAGCTTTTCTTGCTTTTTGAGGAACACCTGTATTTCTGTATACTTCTCCCCTGCAGCCTTTGCTGCGTCCCAGAGGTTTGGACTGTTGTGTTTTCATTTTCATTTTTTTCATGTATTTTAAAATTTCTTCTTTAATTTCCTGGTTAACCCATTCATTCTTTAGTGGGAATGCTCTTTAATCCCTAAGTATTTGTGCTCTTTCCAAATTTGTTCTTGTGTGTTCTTGTTTTTGTGTTTTTTATTCTTTCCAAACTGTGTTCATCAAGTTTCATAACATTGTGGCTTAAAAGTATGCATAGTATTATCTTAATCTTTTTCTACTGGTTGAGGCCTGATTTGTGAACCAGTATGTGATCTTTTCTGTAGAATGTTCCATGTACACTGGGAAAGAATGTGTATCTGCTGCTTTAGGATGAAATGTTTTGAATGTGTCTGTAAAATCCATCTGGTCCAGTGTGTAATTCAAAGCCATTGTTTCCGTGTTGATTTGCTTAGAAGATCTCTCCATTGCTGCAAGAGGGGTGTAAAAGTCCCTTACTATTATTGTATCATTATCAATGAGTTTCTTTAACTCTGTTAGTAATTAATTTATATATTTGGCTGCTCCCAAGTTGGGGCATAAATATTTATAATTGTTAGTCCTCTTGTTGGATAGACCCCTATGATATTGTGCCCTTCTTTATCTCTTATTACAGACTTTGGTTAAAATCTAGTTTGATATAAGTATGGCTACTCTAGCTTTCTTTTGATGTTCATTAGCATGATTGATTGTTCTCTACCTCCTCACTTTCAATCTGGAGGTATCTTTAGGTTTAAGTCTTTTTTTTTTTTAAATATTTTATCTATTTGAGAGGAAGAGAGAAGGAAAGAAAGAAAGAAAGAAAGAAAGAAAGAAAGAAAGAAAGAAAGAAAGAGAGAAAGAAAGAGAACATGAGCAAAGGACATGGACAAAGGGAGAAGGGGAAGCAGACTTCCTGCTGTATAGGGAGCCTGACAGGACTCAATCTCAGGACCCCAGGATCATGACCTGAAGTATCTGAAGGCAGATACTTAACCAACTGAGCTACCCAGGCACCCCTAAAATGAGTCTCTTGTAAGCAGAATATTGATGGGTCTTTGCCTCTATGTCTTTTCATTGGGTTATTTAGTCCATATGCATTCAGAGTGACCATAGATATGAATTTAGCACCATTGTATTACCTAAAAAAGTCATTGATCCTGTAGACTATTCCTTTCTGTCTTTGTTGCTTTTGGTGTTTCTTTCCTGCACAGAGTGTCCCCTTTCCCCTTTAATATTTCTTACAGAGCTGGTTTTGTGTTCATAAACTTGTTTACTCTTTGATTGTTTTGGAAACTCTCTTTCCTTCTATTCTGATTGATCGTCTTGCTGGATATAGTATTTTTGGCCGCATATTTTCCCATTCAGCATGTTGAATATATCATGCCACTGTCTTTTGGCCTACCAAATTTCTGTGGTGAGTTCTGCTGTTAACCTTATGTGACTATCCTTATAGTTTAAGGTCTTTTTGTCCGTAGCTGCTTTCAGAATTCTCTCTTTATCTTTGTATTTTGCAAGTTTCACTACTGTATATCTTGGTGCTGACTTTTTGTTGTTGTTGTTGATTTTGAGGGGAGTTCTCTGTGCCTATAGGACTTGAGTATCTGTTGCTTTCCCCAGATTAGGGAAGTTCTCAGCTATAATTTGTTCAAATAAACCTTCTGCCCTTTTTTCCTGCTCTTCCTCTGGGACTCCCGTGATACGGATATTACTGCATTTTGTGGAATTGCTGAATTCCCTAAGTCTGTATTCATGATCTAATAATTATCTTTCCCTCTTCTTTCAGCCTCATTATTTTCCATAATTGTACCTTTTATATCACCTATTCAATCCTTTGCCTCTTCCATCACCATTGTAATTACATCTAGTCAGTTTTGCATCTCAGTTTTAGATACAGTTTTTAAATTTTGACCTGACTAGTTTTTTTGGTCTTTTATCTTTACGGCCAGTTTTGCTGTGGTGTCTTCTATGCTTCTTTCAAGTCCAGCTAGTATTTTGGAATGTTGTTCTAAATTCTTGTTCAGATATTGCTTATATCTGTTTTGAGTAAATCCCTGGCTGTGCTTTCTTCTTGATCTTTCTTTTGGAGAGAAGTCCTCCATCTTGTCATTATGTCTAGGTTTCTGTCTTTCATGTGTTATGGAAGTTTGTTATGTTTTCTACTCCTGAGACTAATACTATATTATGAAAGGGCTATACACTGTCCAGGGGCTGACATTTCAGAAAGTTTATGCTGTTGTGTTTTGGCTTCTCTTTTCCACAGTTAAGTCCCCTTCAGAGGTTCTCCTTCTTTATAATGGGGAGTGTTTAGATTTTTAACTAGGTGTGCTTTGATTTGTTTGTTAAGATATGCCTAAAAAGGGCGGGGTGGGGGGAATGTGGTCCAAGAAATGAGAAAAGGAGAAGGAGTACAAACAAACAAACAAAAATGTAAGCCTGAGTCCAAAGAAAAAGAAAGTAGGAAAAAAAAAAGAAGCCTGATCCAAAAAAAAATGAGAAAAGGAAAGAAATAGACCCACAAATGAACAAAAAGCTATGAGCCCGATTCCAAAGAAAAAAGGAAAAGAAAAAATAAAAAACCAATTCCACTGGAACTGAAGCTGACATTTTGGGACACTCTGTGGTCAGTAGACCTGGTACATGATGGCAGCCTGTGTTGGTCTTCTGAGGGAGAGGCCTGCTGCTCTGTCTCATAGTCAGAACTGCCCTTGTAAAAATGTCCCTGCTGGGTGCAGGGGGCCAGGGTTTGTTGTAAGTGACTCCAGCCTCAACCGGAGGTGCTGTGTTTCTCTCTGAAGTTTGACAGTGCTGGTGTTAGAAGTGGCGGAAGATGGCATCACCCCACCCTCTCATCCCCAGAGAGGGATACTCATGGACTCCCTGTTTAGGCAGATCTCACAGAAAAGAGACCCATCTCCTTTCCTCTGTCCCAGGCTTTCATCAGATCCCTGCCCTCCCTCTGTCTGTGTCCAGCCATGGGCACGCCTGGCACCAGAGTTCTTCTGTGCTTTACTCTGGCCCATGGCTGGGTTTCAAAACTCCAGATCTTAAAGGGCAGGGCACAGTGTGGATCTGCTCCCCAACACTGGATAAGAGCCTCAGAGCCTTATGTCCAGCATTGTTCTGCCCCAGAAAATGTTAGTGGTATCTGGAGGCTATGGTGATGCACAGGCAAAAGCTGCCGCCAGGTTATCTGCCTTTTGCCTGCACCTCTGTCCTCCGCGGCTGAGCTGCTGCTTAGTGATGCCTGGTGAGCCTTATGTCCTTGGAGAGGCAAAGCCCTCTTCCAGAGGCACCTGGGTGGCTCAGTCTGTTGGCATCTGCCTTGGCTCAGGTGATGATCCCAGGGTCCTGGGATCCCCTGCTCCGTGGGGAGCCTGTTTCTCCTTCTCCTCCTTAGTCATGCTCTCTGTCACTGTTTCTGTCTCTTTCTCTCCCTCAGATGAATAAATAAAATCTTTAAAGAAAACCCCCAAATCCTCTTACAAATGTACTTTGGGAAGGGGAGTTTTCTCTCCTAGTGCCACCCAGAGGATCCCCACACCACAACATCTTGCGCAGACCCTCCCAATACTCTCTCCCTCCCTCCCTCCCTCCCTGCTTCCCTCCCTCCCCAACTTTGTTCCACAGAAAGTCCTCCCTCTCCTCTGTGGCACCGCAGCTTTTCTCTCCCCCAGTTCATGGCTCTGAATGTTGTATCTGCCATGTTCTGTCCCTCTAATTGTGCAAATTGTTTTCTTAATCCTCAGATTGATTTCCTCGGTGTTCAAAACGATTTGACGTTGAGCTAGCTGTGTTTGAGGGAGGAGGAAGCTCAGGGGTTACCCTACTACTCCACCATCTTAAGTCCTGTTAGAAATGTAAGTATTTTCTCTCGTTTAGTTAATAGAGTGTGAGGTCTCTGATGGCAAAGATTACATATATTATCTTTATTCTCTCAAGGCACTTGGCACTCATTGTTTACCTCTGATAAATATCTATTATAAATTCAGAATTATTTGGAATGACATGGTGGCTATTGACTCTAGTATTGCACAAGTTAAAACATCACAAATGTTCTTAGCCTTGTAGCTGTCACTGAAAGACTAAGACAGTAATTAATGTGAGTGAAATGTGTCAATGTTAGCATGCTACAGTGAGTTTACTTGCAATATGTTTCTGCAATCAGTTTTTCTTGTAGGTCATTTTTAAAGCTGGAAATACCAATGAGGATTCAGGATTGGACTTTGGAGAATTTTTGCAGTACCTTAAAGACCACAAGAAAAAAATGAGGCTGGCATTTAATAGTCTGGACAAAAATAATGATGGTGTGTATTTGTATTTTATTCACAATTAACTTAACATGAATAATAATTGTCAGTACTAAAGGACATTGTTTTAGCTGCCTTTAAATTTCTCATGCCATCAGAGATTCACTTATTTCTATAGCATGTCTAGTAGTAATTTTTTTCTTTCTGAGAATAATTTATAAACTATATTTAGTAGTTTTATAATTTATATGACATATATGATTAATATATAATTCATATAATAATATATTATACAATTTATTATATAACTTATAAAATATAATTTATTTGAGAAAGAGAGCACAAGCAAGGAGGAGGGACAGAGAGAGGGAGAAGCTGAATCCCCACTGAGCAGGAAGCCCAATGTGGGACTTGATCCTAGGACCCCAGCATCATGACCTAAGCTGAAGGCAGCTTAACTGACTGAGTCACCCAGGTGCCCCTGGTTACTATTTTTTAAATAAACGAATTTGTCCTCTGAATTTAAAGCTTTTTTTGGGGGGTGGGGAGGAGTAGGCTTCTCACTCTTTTGCAGTGTATAAACTGAAAGTATCGATTGTAATTATAATTTTTAAAATGCCATTGTTTACTTGCTGATTTTGAAAATATTTTGGTTGCAGGAAAGTTAGATAACACAAAGATCTTGAAAGAGAGTAAAAGTTACTTGTAAGCTTGCTGTCTGGAGATCAGATTTAACATTTTAATAAATTTTTATAGTTTCTTCTAGACTTTTTATTTCTGTCTTTCTTGGTTTCACTTTCTCTCTTTTTTTTAAGCATACTTGAAAAAAATATTTTATTTATTTGTGTGAGAGAGCGCGCAAGCAGGGGGAGTGGCAGGCAGAGGCAGAGGAGGAAGCAGACTCCCCACCAAGCAAGGATCCACATGTGGGGCTCCATCCCAGGACCCTGGGATCATGACCTAAGCCGAAGGCAGACCCTTAACTGACTGAGTCACCCAGGTGTCTCTCTTTCTCTCTTTGAATGAAATTGTAGTCACACTGCATATAGTTTGATGTCCTGTTTTTTTCTTTTAACGTAATAATTTTAATGCAATAATAAGTTTGTAATAATATAATAATAATGTAATAATTTTTAATGTAATAATAATGTAATAATGTAAGCATTTTCATTACTTCTTTTTTTTTTAAAGATTTTATTTATTTATTTGACAGAGAGACACAACGAAAGAGGGTACACAAGCAGGGGGAGTGGGAAAGGGAGAAACAGGCTTCCCTCTGAGCAGGGAGCCTGATTCAGGGCTTGATCCCAAGACCTTGATCATGACCTGAGCTGAAGTTAGATGCTTAACGACTGAGCCACTCAGGTGCCCCTGCATTTTCATTTCATTTTATATTCTTCACAAACATAGTTTTTAATGACTGAAATATTCCATTTATGAGTAGACTTATACAATCATTCCTGTATCGTCACACATTTCGGATGTTTCCAAACTTGTACTTTTATACACATTGTGATCAATATCCATGCTGGTTTACAGAGGAAAGGTGTACTTTATCACAAACCCTTAAATCATAAAGATTGTACGTAAAAGTAGAATACCATTTCCACATCTTTATGTGGCTAATCAACCATAGGTAATTACAGCCTAATTATATCCAATTTAAAAACATATGTTATTAGTTTTTAAGTTTTCAGAAATCTAGTTTTTGTTCATTGAAAAATTCTAAGTGTACCAGAAAAGATATTTAAAGGATTGTACTGCTGTATTCTTAGGTAAAACAAAATGTATCCTGAATGTCACAGGCTTAGTGACCTCTGATACCCAAATTGCAGTACTTCAAGCTTCCATTCACTTTTTAGAAAGAAGTTTAGGCCTTTCTGGGTCCTTCTAATGAAACAGTACCCTGAAGCTTCAGAGGTACTACTTACTAATGTCTTTCAACTAGAACTGGTCATCAGTTGCTGCTAATCTTGTCCCAATAGTTCTGCTCCTGTGCTATTCTGGAATTTCACCTATTATTGATGGTTACCACCATGATCATCATTTGTAAGCTGAAAATCCACTGCATCAGATAATCAGTGAAATCAGGATGTCATTAATAAAAACAGTGTTACTGTTGTCTCTGGTAAAGCTGCAAATCAGTGCTTGTAGCTCTTGGTAATAAAGAGAATACTTTTTCCGAGGCAAGGTGTAAATCCAAAAGTAATACATCGATTAACAATATAGATATTTTCATTTCTGCCTTGCCTAGTCAAACTGGAATATCACAGCTCAGTCCCCAAAGTCTTGCAGAGGTACTGTGCTTGTGGAGCTGCTGCCCATGGGCTTCGTTTGTCTTGAGTTGTGACAGTTGGAATGAAGCTCTGCTGTTGGCACTGGGGCTACTGCCCACCTGGACTGCAGCTCTTAGGCTCTAGCCAAGGTGCGAGGTCTGATGAGTTGCCTGCTTTTTGGTTATCATTGTTGCTGCTTCAGTGACCACCTTTGTGTAGAGCTCAGCCAATTTACTTTGACCAGCATGCTTTTTTTTGGGGTGGAAAAGGGAATACATCCTCTGGTATGGGTTGAACTGTATGTATTATAAAAAAGATACATTAAGCCTCCTATACCTCAAGACTCTGACCTTATTTGGAAATAGGTCTTTACAGAAGTAATCCAGTTAAAATGACACCATTAGCATAATGGCCAATATCTAATATGACTGGTATCATATAAAGGGGAAATTTGGACACAGCAGCAGGTATACACAGAGGAAGATGATGTGAAGTGGCCATTTGGTGTGACGGGGTCAGGAATGGGTGATGCATCAAGCCAAGGAACACCTGTGGCTACCAGAAGCTTGGAGAGAAGCACAGAACATATCCTTCAGAGGGATGTTCCCATCTTCAGAGGGAACATGACCCTTCTGACACCTTGGTTTCAGACTTCTGGCCTCCAGAACTGTGAGACCATAAAGTCCTGTTGTTCTAAGTACCCATACTTTGTTATGCCAGCCATAGGAAACTCCTCCCTGCTGTTATGCTTAATCAAGTGTCTGATAATACCAGAATATTTGGGCCTCAATGTACAGCTTTCTCAATTCATAAGAACATGCAGTCACTTTGTTTCAGGGTGTCCAAGTGCTTCCAGATCGGCTGGGCTAGGATAGTTTCTGGTATCAGCTCTGTGCCATTTATCCTGGAACCAACATTTCCTTCTGAATTCTGTTACTGAATCTGGCTCACTGGATCTGGCTCACTTCTTTTGCTTTTCCTTCGTGATATCATTATGCCTGTTGGGACTCTCCCAGCTCCTCATACATTATATTTGTTAAAACTTAATAGTATGCAGGAATCCATTTTTACCACCTGCTTTCTGTCCCCCAGGAGACTTCCCATGCCTTTTGCCAATCAGTGGAGGCAAGAGAATGGTGTACTATCAAAATCACTGGCAGGAAGTGCTCAAGCCCTTATGTGATCTGATCCATTTAACTTCTTTCACTAAGTAATATCTGAGCTCCTGCTCCTATTCAGCCAAACCATGGAATGTGGTTATACTGATGTGAATGAAGAAATTACGGAATTCTTTTTTAGATGGAGTTTTTAAATGGTAGGAAAGGAACTGACATTTATTGTACTTTATTTTCTATATCTTATTTTTGCCCCATACAAGTCATTATAGCAGCTGCATTTTACAGATGAGAACACTGAGGCTAAAGAAGGTTAAATATTTTGCTTTCCATTGGTTCTCCCAGTGAGCCACACCTCCCAGGATGTATATACCCTTGTGGAGCCTTGTGAACCACACAGGCCTGTGCTTGGCCATTTTGACTTACTTCAGTCATTAGGGCATTAGTAAGGCTTAATAAGTACTTGTATATTGGAGCTCGTCCTCTTGCTATACTCTTTCTCAACATCCTGCGCCACCAGAAAAGAGATCTAGCTACCCAGCAGGAGAGATTGCTCATTTAGTTCTCGGTTGTTCTACATTTTCATTTGTGGTAACAGACATGAATGAAGCCATCTTGGATTTCCAACGGTAGTTGAACAAACCTTCAAATGAATGAATTCACATGACTGGCACAGGCAAGACAAGCAGAAGAACTAAAGAGTTGAATCAAGCTCAGCATGCATACCCATAATCAAATACATCCTTTTTAAACCACTAAATTTTGGGATAGTTTGTTACTTAGCAATCAATTGCTGGTACAGGGATGGAACATTTTGCTTTTCTCCCTGGAATTGCAATGCTGGAATAGTTGTGGTCCTTCTCTCCATCCATCTAACAACTTATTCTGTTGAATTCATTTCAAGTCTATATTCTCAATGAAATTTTGCTCCATATAATTAAAGACAATTTGAATTTCCTTTTCAGTTCATAGGCCTTGATCATATTCTGGATCTCATTATGTAATTCTTTTTCTACATCTTAACTTGTATTTCAGGTAAAAATTGCTTTATGTACTTTAGTTCAATGAAGCAAACAGTTTTTGAGCACAATTTGAATTTAAACTATTGCACTTGGAACAGTGTTAACAAAGGTATTCAGAAGTAAACAATTTTTGGTGAATTAAGAAAAAACCTATACAAGACAGACTATGATAGTTGCTGTAGAAGTGATATAGGGAGAGCTTAATTGTGCCCAGGGACAATTTAGATTTGTGCTGGATCAATACATGAACAGAATTGAAAAGAAAGCATTTCTTGAGGGGCACCTGGATGGCTCAGTCAGTTGAGCATCTTACTCTTGATTTTGGCTCAGGTCATGTTCTTAGGGTTGTGGAATCAAGCCCTGCATTGGGTTCTGTGCTCAGCAAGGAGTCTGCTTTAGTTTCTCTTGTCCCTCCCCCAGCTCACATGGCCATTCTCTCTCTCTCTCAAATAAATAAATCAATAAATAAATAAATAAATAAATAAATAAATAAATAAATCTTTTTAAAAAATGAAAGGATTTCTTGAGCAGAGAGATTCTATTTTCTAATATTTTGTGGAGGATTTTTGCATTTGTGCGAATGCATAAATGAAGGTAGGAAGATAAGCAGAGAAGTAACTTGTCTACCATGATTGACAAGTAGTGGAACCTAGATCCCCTGTGTCCAGTGTGACACTCTTTTCACTGAGTCTCATTGCCTCAACCTTTAGCAGAAATGGATAATCTTAGCAAAAGCATGTATGGTGACTGAAAATAAAGTGAAATGCAAAACTTGTTATAACAAGTTCATAATTTTAAAAAGAAAATTGACATTTGAGAAAAGAGTCAATGTAATAATAGAGAAAGAAGATGAGAGTATAAAATATACTACTCTTGAATTCTGACAAATTAGGTAAGTACGCAGTCAAATTCAAGAGATTTTGAAATTAAGCACAGAATATTAAGCATTGTATGGCAGGCATTGCGCTGTGTGACTAGGACATTATCCCTGCATTGCATGTTTACATTTTTCGTGGATGAGATTAATCCAAATAGCTTGAGAATTTAAAATTAATAACTAATAGGAATTGATTTTTACAGATTTTAAATCTATATGTGAATGTATTATTAAAAACCATTTGGTCTAGTACAAGTGCTGAGAAAATTGTCAGTATTCATTAACAGGAAGCGGGGTCTTTAGTCTTTGTAAAAAATTATCCTTTTAAAAATATCCTTTTAATTTATCAAATGTGTATACTTTTCTTTATTGTGTGATTCATTTTTACATATTTACCAGATAATTGACATAGGAGAGAGTATATCTATTCCAGATGAATTTACTGAAGAAGATTTCTGGAGATTGGTGGAGGCGTTTGGCGGCAGGAGGCATAGGTGGCGCTGTTGCGAGGATATGCAGGCACCTTTTAACCGCTTGAAAGTCATGATGCAGGTAGTTTGCACACTTGACCCCTAAGCGTAAAAGTCACTTGAAAAACTCTTGACAATTTTCAAAAAGAAATGTTTTGGTGAACTGTGGAAAAAGCCAAGGTACCCTTCAACAGATGAATGGATAAAGAAGATGTGGTCCATATATACGATGCCTGCATCAGAAAGGATGAATACCCAACTTTTGTAGCAACATGGACTGGATTGGAAGAGATTATGCTGAGTGAAATAAGCCAAGTAGAGAAAGTCAAGTATCACATGGTTTCACTTACTTGTGGTGCATAAGGGGTAATATAGAAGACAGTAGGAGAAGGAAAGTAAATGGGAAGTAGGGTAATTCAGGGAGAGAAACGAAACAGCAGAGACTTTGGACACAGAAACAAACTGAGGGACTTGGAGGGAGGGGGTGGGGGGATGGGAGAGCCTGGTGGTGGGTACTGAGGGCACCTACTGCATGGAGCACTGGGTGTGGGGCATGGGCAATGAATCTTGGAACACTGAAAAAAAAATACTACGTAAGAGATTAAAAAGCTTGATAGTAATTCGGAAAAGAAAACATTTTCTGGGGAAAAAAAGAATAATATGATAATTATAATTTAATTTAAAAAGGAAAGGAAACAAAAACAAGAAAACCATGCATTTTTAAACAGGGAAAAAACAGACAGACTTTTCAACACACCAATATCTTTTGTGTATGAATAAACATTTAGGTAGTGCCAAGTTTTTTATCTTAAATAAAGCACACACAGCCAAGTAACCTAAGAGAAACTATCCTGAATTTTATCAAATTTTTATTTGGTTCCAGCTCCCTAAATGCTTTGGTGTTTGATCTTTAAAAAATATTTCAGTCATTTTTGTTTAAATGTTGTTTGAAAAGGGCACTATTATGACCTGCTAAATTTTTAAAATTAAAACTCAATTATCCAACATACAGTGAAGTATGTCTTTAGTTTCAGAGGTAGTGTTCCATAATCTATTGGCTGTGTGTAACACCCAGTCTCATCACTGAAAACAGTGCAGAGGGTCATAGGGGAAGGGAAAGAAAACTGAATAAACTGCTAAATTTTTTTATATATTGTGGGATATCAGGGAGGTGATGTGTTTGGTTCTCTGGTGGTCTTAGTATGACATAAGAAATCAGAGTTGCTAGGAAGTAAACATATCAGGGAATCAGTGAGGCCAGTACCAAAGACAAAATCTTGGGCCCATTAACCAGGTTAGTAATGGTTACACTAAGTTTAATATTTAGAGAGAGTGAGATTTAAAAATATCATTTACCTTCAAAGTCTTTTTTTGAAGATGTTATTTATTTGACAGAGAGAAACACAGCTAGAGAGGGAACACAAGCAGTGAGAGGGAGAGTGAGAGGGTGAAGCAGGCTTCCTGCCAAGCAGGGAGCATAATACGGGGCTTGATCCAAGAACTCTGGGATCCTGACCTGAGCCGAAGGCAGACGCTTAATAACTGAGTGAAATAAGCCAAGCAGAGAAGGCCAAGTATCATATGGTTTCACTTACTTGTGGAGCATAAGGAGTAACATGGAGGACAGTAGGAGAAGGAAAGGAAATGTGAACTGGGGTAAATTAGAGAGGGAGAGAAACTTTGGATTCTGAGAAATGAACTGAGGGTTATGGAAGGGAGGGGTGGGGAGATGGGTGAGCCTGGTGCTGGGTATTGAGGGCACGAATTGCATGGATCACTGGGTGTGGGGCATAAAAAGTGAATTAAATTATTAAAATATATATATATATAAATGTTTTGGTGCATTTCATACTATTTTTCATTAAATTTCACATTTTTCTGAACATGTAA
The DNA here is from genome assembly GCA_004023965.1 of Spilogale gracilis. NCBI lineage: Eukaryota > Metazoa > Chordata > Mammalia > Carnivora > Mephitidae > Spilogale > Spilogale gracilis. Next base: position 26,939 of record PITA01010327.1, read on the forward strand.
TGTAGGAGGTCTTAGAGATGATAGTTTCCATCTCTTGACATCTCTGTACCTGATATTCTCCTTTGGCTTCATTCCTTCTCTTGGCCAAAAATTTATCATGTTCTGTGGACTCTATTTTTTTTAGTATGCTGTTTCTTCATAGGCATTGTTTGTGTCACAGGGCACGTGAAGCAATGAGGTGCTGAATGCTGGGCACTTGGGTCCTGGCTGTTGTATCCTCTTTGTTCATAGGCTTACTGACACTGTATTGGTGGGCATCATCTTCTGCAGAGAGATTGAAAAGTTTGCAGATCCTGCTGGCTCTTGTGGGCAGCAGGTGATGAGGTGCAACAGGATCAGCCTAGGAATATCCTTCTCCTGCTTTTTTACAATTACCAAGTTGTGAACACTCAGATCTGCATCCACAATGCGACCCTGAACAGATTTGGGCTTTCTTTCTCCAGATATCCTGTATCTATAGCTGGAATGCCCCATACTCAGTAGCAGTGCTTACTTTATGAATAATTTATATATTGTTTTTTGTTTTTGTGATTTACAGTGTAACATAAGCATGTTTTCATGTTATTTCAGATATTAATAAAAGATTTCAGATATTTGTGTGTTCTTCAAGTACAGGCTTGAATGACTGTTATTTCAAGTGGATGTATATTATTAATTTTTAAATTACTTTTTCCTATTCTTGGACATTGGGTGGTTTTTAAAACTTTTAAAATTATAATTCATAATAGTTCGTAGTGATGAACATCATCGCTTTTGAGTTTTTTCATATTTAGGATTATTTATTTAGAAAGAGTTCCTAGAAATTAAGTAGTGATATTAACAATTTTTAGGCTGTGTGTGTGTGTGTGTGTGTGTGTGTGTGCGCGCGCGCACGCGCGTGTGTGTGTGTGTGCGCATGTGTGCATACTGTTAAATTCTTTTCCAGGCTTTTTCTTCCCATAGGAGATGAGAATGCGCATTTAACCTTGCTCTCCCATTATTATTCTGTTACAGTATAGACAGGTGGGTATTTTACTAATGTTCTAATTTTCACTTTCTTAAAAAGAACATCTTATTATAAAATAATATATTAGAAAAATGGGACAATACAGAAAAGTAGAATGGATGACATTAAATGGCCTGTAATCCTTGTATATTAGTTTGTCAGGGTTGCTGTAACAAAATATCACAAACTGATCTACACAACAGATGTTTATTGCCACATAGTTTTGAAGTCTAGAGTCTGAGATCAAGGTATCTGCACGGTTGGTTCCTTCTGAGGGTGGTGAGGAAAGGATCTGTTTGAGGTCTCTCTCCTTGGCTTGTAGATGGCTGTCTTTTCTCTGTGTCTCTTCATGTTGTCTTCCCTCTTCACATGTCTCTCTGTTCAAATTTCCCATTTTTATAAGGACACTAATTGTATTTAGTTTTTAGGGCCCACTTTAAGACCTTCCTTTAACTTGATTATCTCCATAAAGACTGTGTCTTTGAATAAGGTCATATTCTGAAGCATTAGGACTTCAACATACAAGTTTTGGAAGAAGGGGGACATAGTTCAACCCCTAACACCTTACTCCCCAAAAGTATCCACCATTGAAATTTTGATATATTTTCATCCATTCCTTTTTCAGTGCATATTTCAATATATTCTTTAATAATCTGGTACTATTTTAGCAGCAACAACACATTTTGTGTATGTGAAAATTCTCTGGTAAAGTCATTTCCTGTTTTTCTTGAAGTTTCTCCCTCTAATGTATGAGATTAATGTATGTATTTGGGGACAACAAAAATTATATCAACTTTATATGTCTCTAAAGATAGTGAAAATGATGTTGAAGTTCATAGATTTCTACACTTATGTATCATTATTTTATTAGCAATAACATCAGTGCTGTATTACCAGCAAAATAAGTTTAAAAGTAAATTTCCTGTACATTTCTAGGTTCATAGTTGAAAGTCAAGGAGAATGAGACTGATTGGTGGGTTTGAGTAGATGTTAAAAGAAGGAGGAATTCATTCTCTTTGGCAGGGAAATGGTATAAATGTTTTAAAAATGCACCTGAGACAGCTCTCAAGATTGGGGCCTATGAACAGGTAAAATGTTATCATCTATGGAACTTTATGATAAAGATTAGATTTTAAATTTAACTTAAAAAATTTAGACTTTAATAAGAGAAAACTGGAATGTGCACAACAATAGATATCACTGTAAATACTGGCATACTGTGAGGATATTGCGGGTTTGGTTCTAGACCAATGCAATAAAGTGAGTCAAATGAATTTTTGGTTTCTTTGTGCATATAAAAGTTATGTACCCTATAATGTAGTCTCTTCAGTGTGTGATAACATTATGTCTAAAAAAAACTATGTACATACTCTAATTAAAAGTGCTTTATTGGGGCGCCTGGGTGGCTCAGTTGGTTAAGCGACTGCCTTCGGCTCAGGTCATGATCCCGGAGACCCGGGATCGAGTCCCCCATCGGGCTCCCTGCTCGGCGGGAGGCCTGCTTCTCCTTCTCTCACTCCCCCTGCTTGTGTTCCCTCTCTGGCTGTGTTTCTCTCTGTCAAATAAATAAAATCTTTATTAAAAAAATAAATAAAAGTGCTTTATTGCTGAAAAATGCTAAGCATCATCTGAGTTTTCAGTGAGCTGTAATCTTTTTGCTGGTGGAGAGTCTTGTCTGGATGTTGAGGACTGCTGGCTGAGCAGGGTGACAGTTGCTGAAAGCTGGAGTGGCTGTGGCAATTTCTTGAGATAAGACAGCAATGAAGTTTCCCTCATTGACTAACTCTTCCTTTCACAAATAATTTCTCTGTAGCATGGGATGCTGTTTGCTAACACTTTACCCACAGTAGAACCTCTTCTGAAATTGGAGTCAGTCCTCTCAAACCCTGCTGCTGCTGTATCAACTAAGTGTATGTAATAATCTAAATCCTTCATTGTCGTTTCAACAATCTTCATAACGTCTTCACCAGAATTAGATTCCATCTCAAGAAATCACCTTTTTTGCTCATCTGTCAGAAGAAACTCTTTATCCATTGAAGTTTTATCATGAGATTGCAGCAATCCAGCACCATTTTCAGGCTCCACTTCTTTTTTTAATTTATTTTTTAATTTTTAATTTTTTCAGTGTTCCAAGATTCATTGTTTATGCCCCACACCCAGTGTTCCATGCAATATGTGTCAGGCTCCACTTCTAATTCTAGTTCTCTTACCATTTCCATGATACCTGCAGCAACTGTCTCCACTGAAGTCTAGAACCCCTTCTTCCATGCTCCTGTTAATGTTGATATTTTGACTTCTTCCCATGAATCATGAACATTCTTAATGTCATGTAGAATGGTGAATCTTTTCCCAAAGGTTTTCATTTTACTTTGTGCAGATTCATCAGAGTTACCTCTGGAAGCTAGAGTTCCATGGCAACGTCCCCTGCTGTTGACCTGTAGAGTATCTTTGGGTCTTTCAACAAGGACTCCCTTTTTATCTTAGAAACAAACTGCTAGTAGGTTCTCCAGTCTCATGATAAACTCCATTGTAATATTTCCACCTCCCTGAGTCTACCTATCCTTTCCTCAATAATTCCCAAGACTTCAGCATCACCACCTTTCTTGGTGTCAGCCAGAGCTATGTCAAAGCTTTAAAGAGCAGTTCCAGTAGCATATTAGGATAGGTTTCAGGAGTCCTGTGTCATGGGAGAATGCTCCACATCAATGAAGTCTTCCCCATCCAGCATTATAGTCCATCCCTCAGCTCCCCACCATTAGTACTCTTGTGACCCACTCTCACACTGTTCCTCTGGTTCCTTCCAGTCCATAATAGCCAAGTCCTTGGGCTAGCTGTGAATTAACTCTACATAAGCTATTGGCTGGGAGGCAGTCAGTGGAGGTGGGGGGCATGGTGAGGCAGATCCTGAGGAGAGCAAACATCCTCTGAGGCCTTTAAAAGCATGGCCTCAGCACAAAGAGAAGCTGCTTTGCTCTAGCAGCGGGAAGAGGACAACTTTTTGCCAAACTGGAGGGTGCTGGTGAATTTGGGAGCTCAGATTTCTCAGGCATACACACCTGAATGTTCCCATCCCATGTGTCAGGATCCTACTCCTTCACAGTGAGGGTCCTCACTCTAGCATAGGAGACCTTTGGAGGCTCTGTATTGTTTCCTTTGTAACTCTGTTACCTTTACATTTATATCCTGGGTCTGATTTTTCAGTCTGTGAGGATCTCTAAATGCTGCTATGAAGGCCTCACAGTGTTCATAATATGCTAAAGGTGATAGATGACTTAACCTTGACATTGTCTTCCTCCAAAGTTTCTAAGGTAATGAATTGGAATCAGCCAACTCCATAATCCTTATAATTGTCCCCATGCTTTCGAGCATTAGGGCAATTGAATAATGTAATGCTCTTCTGTTTACCAGTACTCTATCCCAAGCCACTAGGAATATGAATCTTAGTCATTGTAATGCCACAGCATACCATAGATTATCATCATTCCCTTTGCCAAGAAAGATCCCATTGTTGTCAAGTGACTGGTGAGTGGTCCAGTTCTAACAACATCAGCAGGCCTACTTTCCAGGATCACTTTTCAAAGAACCAGCTTTTGATTTTGTTGATTTTATCTGTTGATTTCCTATTTTCAATTTCATTAATTTCTGTTCTAATTCTTATTATATTTTTTCTTCTTCTTACTTTGGACTTAATTTGCTCTTCTTTTTCTAGTTTTCTGAGGTGGAAAATGATTACTATTTTTAGATATTTCTTCTTTTTAAACAAACGTGTTCAGTGCAATATATTTCCCTCTAAGTACTACTTTCCATTCCTTTTGATGAATTGTGTCTTCATTTTCATTTAGTTCAAAATATTTTTAAATTTCTCTTGAGATTTCTTCTTTGACCTGTGTGTTATTTAGAAGTGTGTTTTTAAATCTCCACATATTTTGGTACTTAAAAGATTATCTTTCTTTTACTGATTTCTAATTTTATTCAACTGTAGTCTCAGAGCAGCCACTGTATGCTTTCCATTCTTTTAAATTTAAGGCGTGTTTTATGGCCCAGAATGTGGTATTTCTTGATGAATGTTCCTTGTGAATTTGAGAAAAATGTATACTCTGCTATTGTTGGATGAAATGGTCTATGGACCCAGTTATATACAGTTTGATTGATGGTAGTGTTGAGTTCAGTTATGTCATTACTGATTTTTTTTTTTTTTTTTGCTGGTTCTGTCCATTTTTTAAAAAAATATTTATTTATTTGACAGAGAAAAATAGCTAGAGAGGGAACAGAAGCAGGGGGAGTGAGAGAGGGAGAAGCAGGCTTCCTGCCGAGTGGGGAGCCTGATGTGGGGCTCGATCCTGGGACCCCAGGATCATGACCTGAGCCAAAGGCAGACTCTTAATGACTGAGCCACCCAGGTGACCCTGGTTCTGTCCATTTCTAATAGAGGGTGCTGAAATCTCTAGCTATGATAGTGCATTCATCTACTTCTTTTTAAAAATCTATCTATCATCTATCTATCTATCTATCTATCTATCTATCTATCTATGTATCTATCTATCTATCATCTATCTATCTATCTGAGAGAGAGAGTGAAAGAGAGATAGTGTGAGTGGGGAGAGGGACAGGGGGAGAAGCAGACTCTGTGTTGAGCAGGAGCCCAATTGCAGCTCTTGATCCTGGGATTCATGGTTTGTGACCTGAGTCGAAGGTGGATGCTTAACCGACAGCCACCCAGGTGCCCCGGATTCATCTATTTCTCTTTGTAGTTCTATCGGTTTGACCTCATGTAGTTTTAGGTCCTCTTGCAAGGTACATATGTGCTAAGGATTGTTCTGTCTTCTTAGATAATTAACCTCTTTATCAGTATGTAATGCCTTCTTTAGCCCTGGTAATTTTACTTGATCTAAAGTCTGCTCTGTCTGAAGTTAATATAGCTACTCATGCTTTCTTTTGATTGGTGTTAATGTGCTATATTTTTCTGTATTCATTTACATTTAATCTATATATATCTTAATATCTAAAGTGGGTTTCTTGTAAATAACATATATTTGGGTTATTTTTTGGGCCACTCTGACAATCTCTGACTTTTAATTGGTGCGTGGGACCACTTTTGTAGTAATACCAGTTGTTTTACTTTGGATTCCCCCTAAAAAATCTAGGTGCAGCTAGTTTATTTGTGAAGAAGCAAGAATGAGGAAGCTAGGACAGTGAGACACAGAAGGAAGAAAAGCAAGGATACATAAGTGAGGTTTCAGCTGTATGTAGTAGGGGCTTAATTCTGAGGGCACTTCTAGGAAGTGTACAGAATTGTTCCCAAAATTATCTGAAGGAAGAGAGCTGGGCTATGTATCTGCCAGTTTCTGTCCCATAGTATATGAAGATTGCTCTTAGGTGGATTTTAACTTCCCCAGACTTCTGGGTGGGACAGGCTCCCACAGCTTCAGTGAAGGCCCTGAGGCAGAAAAGCAGAGAGATGAGAGGCTTTTGCTTTTGATGGGTTTCCGTAAGTGAAGTGAGTCTGTGAGTTTGCACAGAACTATCCAGATGTGATGTGGGGCTCTGGAAGGTTCTGCCATGGCCAGCAAAAACCTGCTTGGGTTTGAGACCTGTGAGTTGCTTTAGAGATCAATGGAACATAGGGTTTTGTAGGCTTTGCTTATGGGTTTTCTAGCATACAGTTCTTTCAAAAACTTCTTACACTTCTCTGTTTCCAGTCAATACCACGTGGAGTAGCCATATCTAAAAATCTCTTCTCTGGTGTTTTATTTCCCAGTTCCTGTGCTTAGTCATTCCTCTTCTCTCTCATTTTTATAGCAGGGTACATTGAGGCCAACTAAAACAAGAAGCTGAAATTGGATGACAACACCCCTAATCTGATTTTGTCAGCTAGGAAAGCTCTTTGGTACATCTAATTTCCTTCTGTTGGGGTATGGAATAGGTGGCTTTTCCTACTTGGAAGCCCATCATTCTTGACTACCAAGCCAGGCTAAGAAAATTCCCTTAGAGCTTCATCTCCTTCCATTTCTGCTTGCAAATTGGCTTTAGAGAAGACCTTAAGGCTAAAAAGCAGAGAGACGCATTAGGCTGTGTGTTAATAGATCTTGCTAAAAGCAGCAAGGAGTGGGCAACACTGACCAACATTCTGAGATTTTACCATCAGTTTTCCTAGAACTTCAGGCTCAAAAAGCATACAATATATCTTCCAAATTATCACAGCAGGCAGTTTTATCAAGTATTTCCATAAAGCAATAGAAAGATCATCATCTTTCAGACTGCAATATCTGTGTCCTAACAATAAACTCAGTGTCACATATTTTAGGTTTTAGTTACGGAAGTACCCTACATCTAGTAACCAATTCCTGTTCTTATTTGGGTTCATCCTAAGCTGTTAAAACAAACAGATTCCAAAATACAGTAGCTTGAATGAGATAGAGGCCAGTGGTCCAATGTTAGTGGTACAGCTCAGCTATCTCCAGTTCATGGCTTCAGAGGTTTCTTTCATCTTTGCCATTCTTCAGGTGGAAGAAAGGAGTCCAGGAGAGGCCTCTTTAAGGAGATGTCAATTTGCATACTCAACTTCTGTTCATATTTCATTGGCCAAAATTAGTCACTTAGCCACACAAGCTAGCTGCAAGAAAGCAGAGGGAAATGTAGTTTGCTGCTGTGTCAGCTCTGTTACTAAAAGGAAGAAGGTAGTGGGTACAGGGAACATATAGCAGTCTCTCATATTAACTGAATCAATCACACTTTTTGATGGAGAGTTACTGATTTGAGAACTAGAGTTAGTTCATAGAGAATAGCTGGATTATATTGATGCTATAGGCCTCTAGAAAAGGCAAACAGGGAAACATCTTGCCTAGGAGGTAACAAGATAATCAGTTTGCTAAGGGTGTCTTGGATCCTAGATGAGTTTCCAGTTTCAATCTTGACTTTAGTTCCTGTGAAGCCTGACCTTTATGCTGATACGTGTTTTCCTTATTTCTACACGTGTTACTACAGTAACGTCCCTGCTACTTAAGCTAATTCTAGTAACCCCTTGCTCCTTGTAAGGGAAAGGGTCTTTCATATTGTTACTATTCTTGATTATCCTGTAACCAAATAATATTAAGTACCCTGATATGTAAGGCATGGGGTGAAAAAGAGATTACAGATGCAATCCCTGCCTCCTTCTTGTCATTTGCATGCTCTTTATGAAATAGTATATTCATGAGTATGCTTAAGTGATTTAATGTTGCTAACTCATTCTGTGGGGTGGGGACAAGGAAAAAGGAGACTGAATAGAGAAGTCTTACACAACTAATTGCATAAAAATTAAAATGGAGTATTCCTCTAGATGCTAATGTCAGATTTCTCGGAATACTTTTTCAAATAATTTTATACTACTAATTAATGTTATAAACTTAGAAAAAATATATATATTCAATTTCAGTAATATTACACATTTCAATACTTTTATTTATACAGTATAAGAAATGTAGTTTTGATGGTGCTAAAGTAGGAATTATTGAGAGATTTCTATCTGGCTCGTTGGCTGGTGCAACTGCCCAGACCTGTATTTACCCCATGGAGGTATGTATTATTATAAAATTTTAAGTAGTAATGCTTTCAATACAAAGTATAACTTTTTAAAAAATATTTATTTATTTGAGAGAGAGTGAGAGTGTACGTGCCCACCAGGGTGGGGAGTGGCAGGGGGAAGAGCAGAGAGAGAGGGAGAAGGAGAGAAACAGATTCCCCACTGATCTGGACTCCACTCTGGGTTCTATCTCCCAACTCTGATATGATCTGAGCCAAAATTAAGAATTCGATGCCCAACTGACTGAGCATCAAGGTGCCCCCACAAACTATAACTTTTAAAATAAATGAAAGGAGATCAGGATTTTGTGTTTAAATCTCATACCAAGTGTTAGTTAGCCCTAGTACATGTTTTCTTTTGTTTGCTTATTTAGGATCAAGGTAGTACTGTAGATGTATCAAGAAGATAAAAAAAATGCTTGCTTGCTTGATTGATAGGATCACTTAGTCATTAGTCAAATCAAATCTCTATTGCACAGATACTAAGTTTAAGGTATTTTTCTAGTTGCGGAGACAAATCAGATAGGGATTTTCATCACGGAACTTATAGTTTAGATGGGGAGGGGGAGATAAAACGTGTATTTCAATAATGATGATCCAAAATAGAAAATCTAAATTCTAGAAGAGAAGTCAATGTGAAGTGCTATGGAAATTCAGAGGGAAGAAATTATTGCCAGTTAGGAGTTTCATGAAAGACATGAACAGAATATGTGAGTTTGGCTTAGATTTTGGATATTCAGAGATAATGAGGAAAGGCATTTTAGGTGGAAATAATGGAGGTGAAAGAGCTACTTAGGTTTGGACTGGATAATACCATGGATAATGGGTTGGGGCCAGATCAGAAAGGCTCTTGAATGCAGTATAAGAAATATAATTTCAATTTCTTGGAAAAAAATAAGAAGCCATTAAACACTTTGGAGCCTGACATATAAACTTGGTAAAGTTTTTTAGAGTGGGAGAGACTAGAGAAATGAGATGACTACATACAAGAGATTGTCCCCATTCTGGAACGTGATAGTAAAGGCTTGAAATACGATACTGACTACAGAAAATGGACTCCTGTTAGAGCTGTCTTGAGTACTGACAGCCTAAAGCAGAAAGGAAGAAGATGAAGGAAGAGGGAAAGGAAGAAGGCAAAGCTCTGTCTGGGTTTTGTGCTTGGGAGTTTAGGAGAGTTACGTTTGAGTTATATCTCTAATAGAGTTCAAGAATGGCAGAAGTGGCCCAGACAGAGAGAATGTTGAGTTCAGGTTTGTATGTATTTAATTTCAGTTGTTGGTAGATAACCAAGTTAGGATTTTCAGCAGGCGGTTGCAAATGTGATACTGAGATTTGAGAGATTGCAAGTCTTGATGTGTCATCTGCAAAGAAGTGCTAGTTAAAGTCATGAGACTACTTAGAAAAAAAATAGTGGGTTTTTGTTGTTTTGTTTTTAATACTGAGAAGAGAACTTTTGAGAAGACCTTAATTCAGGGAGTAAGTGGGGAAAAAAACCTGCCAGTGAAGCAGACAGAAAAGTTTACTTGGGTAAGAAGGGAGTTGAGTACACTGCCCTAGGGAGGGTGGAGAGTTTTGAGAATGGGATTATCCAAAGCTGGGGTGCTGCAGAGAAGTTCTTAAAATAAAGCCTTTCACCTGATGACTCAGAGACAGCTCCATCAAGATACATAGTTTGTCCAATCAAGAAAAGTTCATGCTTTTTTTGGTTGTAGCTGTTTTGGAGAGTCATTTCTCCAAGAATTTTTAGTGCTCCCTTAAATGAGATTAATGGAAATTAAAAGAACAAGGAGTGAGGTTCTATCAGGAGACTTGCACGAGAATAGTGATCACAGACTACTGAAGCCTACTATTGCCTTCATAGCACCTGTTATGTTACTACTCTGTGAGCACATTTAATCACACTACATGATTATAGTTTATCCACCTTATTGTTACAATAGTTCCCACGGTATGTGTTTTGAGTATATACAGAATATTATTTTTCATATTGCTTCTTCACTTTAACATGACCATATATATATATATATATATAGTTTTAACTTGGAATTTGGCTGTAGTTGCTTTATTTTGAGATAACAATTTTATCTCAAATGAGTTTGTTTTACAATATGTTGCCTTATAACACATTAAATGAGTTTGAGCAGATGTTATGAGTTAAAACCACAGTGATTCATTACATTTTCCTGTTTAAATTATTTTTAAAAACTGTACGGTGTTAGCTGTTTATAGTTAAAAGTCAATTAGGGAGAAGCTAAAAATATATTTAAGTTTGCTTTCTTTTTTATTTCTATGATAATTACTAAAGACTGTATATAATGCAGTATACTGTATTGCTAGATGAGTTGAGTGAATCTGATCAATATATTTTTATAATATTCTTCATATTGAGGTCCGAGAGACCAGACTGTCTCCAGGTAAAACTGGAGAGTATTCAGGGATCATTGATTGTGGCAAGAAGCTTCTGAAGCAAGAAGGTGTTAGAACCTTTTTCGAAGGTTATATTCCTAACTTGCTAGGCATTTTACCTTATGCAGGCATAGATTTTGCTGTTAATGAGGTGAATTTATTCTCATAATATGACATTATGTTTTGAATTTGAAAATTTGATATAATAGTCTTCATTCTAAAAACCTACTTGTAAATCACTTTATATAAACTACTTTATATGAAGTAGTTTCTGACCAAGAAGTTTGGTTGAGTTGAATCGTTTTATTTGGCTTTTCATTTTATATCTTAATTGTGTAGTATTCTAATAACTTTATGTTTGGTATTTTGTGTGAATTAGGTTTTACTGATAATATTTATAGACTTAAATGCTGATATAGTGGTTTTCAATTCTGGATGCATATCAGAATCACCTATATCTGTAAAAAATAAGTCTCTTGGGCTACTTCTCCCTCTTCCCCTCCCCCACTCCCACATGCATGCTCACTCTCTCTTTAAAATAATAAATGAATAAATCTTTAAAAAAAAGATTCTTGGGCTACATCCAAGAGATTCTGGGAGGAAGCCTGGGATTTAGGTTTTTTACTCTCAAGAAAAATCTGATGTACAGTTAAAATTGAGAAAGCTGAGATGTTATTTCCCAATTGTGAAAATGAGAATTGAGGGGAGGGGCTAATGGAGGAAAGACATCATGGAGATAGGGCAAATATCCTAATAGTGTAGTGCTTACTGATCAGGCAGGATTCCAAGTTATTCTCCTTCTTGTCAGTCAGCTCATTTTTATGATCATACATATGTTTTAGGGAGACTATCGTAATAATATATACCATGTGGTCATAAGAACCAGGTAAGAGTATGTGACTAGTATCTCTTAAATTCATTCCCAGTGCAAGAAGGACAGCTCTTCTCCCACAGGCCCAATGGTATTTTTGACAAGTGGTACCACAATCGGATGAAAGATAGCTAATTTTGTTTAGCACTTAAAATTCATATATTTTTATAGATGTTAAAAGTATTGAATGATATAGTATGTATTTCTTTTCTTCTTTTTTTGCTTGCCTCTGTGATCTTATTAAAATAAATTCACTCCTGCTCTTTATGTTAGGTTCTCTCTATTCTTTTACTTCTTCAGTTCAATATCTTTTGTTATCTTACCAGAGTAGGATTGTTGTTACACATTTATTTTATCATTGCATGACAATAATTGCACTGAGTAAAGATATTTTAAAATAATATGTTTTCGAAAGCATCAAATTATATATTTCATAGTAATTGTCTCAGTATATAAAGGTAAAGTTGTATCCTTTGATAAATGAACAGTTCTAAAAGCACTTAGTGATCTTTTAAACCCATTATTTTAAAATAATTTCCTCTAGCCATTTTTATTCAAGGAGAAGCAAGTTTGGAAAGACGAATCTCTCTTAAAAGTTCAGAAAATGTGGTTTTATTAACCTAGAATGGATTTTGTAGTCTTCTCTATATTATTCTTTTAATCCCTCTGAGAATCTCCAGAATTTTGCTTGGGTCTTTGAATTTCCTTACAAACCAAAACAACTAGGCAAAAATAGAACAAATAAAACCAAACTAAACAAAAGCGCACAGAGAGATGCAAAACATAAGAGAACTCAAACAGGTTGTCTGAATACATTTTTTTGAAAACATCCGTGTACTCTGTCCCTGATAGGACAGTAGGCAGATAACCTCCTCTGTACATGGAGTAGGAACAATCTCTTGTAAAGATTGTGGAGAAAACAGTTACAAAAATCAAGCGATTAAGCTTGACTCTTATTTATCAGAATTGTGATTTGAGAGGAAGAATTTTAAAGATTAAATCCATTATTTCATACTTGTCGAAGTAATTCTTTTTTTTCAATGTTCAGTTAGCCACTGTATAGTACATAATTAGTTTTTGATGTAGTGTTCAACGATTCATTAGTTAAGTGTAACATCCGGTGTTCATCACAGCATGTGCCCTCCTCAATACCCATCACCATGCTACACCCTCTCCCCACCTTCCTTCCCTTTGAAACTCCAGATTGTTTCTCAGTGTCCATAGTCTCTCATGGTTCCTCTTCCTCTCTGATTTCTCCCACTTTGGATTTCCCTCCCTTTCCCTATGGTTCTCTGTGCTATAGCTTATGTTCCACATATGAGTGAAACCATATGATGATTGTCTATCTCTGCTTGACTTACTTAACTTCACATAATCCACTCTCATTCCATTCATGTCAGTGCAAATTGTGGGTATTCATCATTTCTGATGGCTGAATAATATTCCATTGTGTATATGTACCACATCTTCTTTATCCACTCATCTGTTGAAGGGCATCTTGGTTCCTTCCACAGTTTGACTATTGTGGACATTGATGCTATGAACATTGGGGTGCCTCTTTTTTTCACTATGTCTGTATATTTGGGGTAAATACCCAGTAGCACAGTTGCTGGGTCATAGCTCTATTCTTAACATCTTGAGGGACCTCCATACTGTTTTCCAGAGTGGCTGCACCAGATTGCATTTCCATCATCAGTGTAAGAGGGTTCCCCTTTCTCCACGTCATCACCTCCATTTGTTTTTCTTCTTGTTAATTTTAGCCATTCTAAATGGTGTAAGGTGGTATCATTGTGCTTTGGATTTCTAGTTCCCTGATGGCTAGTGATGTTAAGCATTTTTTCATGTGTCTGTTAGCCATTTGTATGTCTTTTTGGGGGAAGTGTCTGTTCATGTCTTCTGCCCATTTTCTGGACTGGATTATTAGTTTTTCTGAGTACTGAGTTTGAGAAGTTCTTTATAGATCTTAGCTATCATCCCTTTATCTGTAGTCATTTGCAAATATCTTCTCCCATTCCATGGGCTGCCTGTTCATTTTGTTGACTGTTTCCTTTGCTGTGCAGAAGCTTTTTATCTTGATGAAGTCCCAAAAGTTCATTTTTGCTTTTGTTTCACTTGCCTTTGGAGACGTGTCTTGAAAGAAGTTACTGTGGTCAGGGTCGAAGAGGTAACTGCCTAAGTTCTTCTGTAGGATTCTGATGGATTCTTGTCCTACCATTTTGAGTTTATCTTTGTGTATGGTGTAAGGGAATGGTCCAGTTTCATCCTTCCATATGTAGCTGTCCAATTTTCCCAGCACCACTTATTTGAGAGACTATCTTTTTTCCATTGGTTATATTTTCCTGATTTGTCAATGATTAGTTGATCTTAGAGTTGAGGGTCCATTTATGGAGTCTCTGTTCTGTTCCATTGGTCCGTGTGTCTTTTTTTTGTGCCAATACCATGCTGTCTTGGTGATCACAGCTTTGTAATATAGCTTGAAATCAGGCGATGTGATGCTCCCAGCTTTGTTTTTCTTTTTCATCATTCCCTTGGAGATTTGGAGTCTTTTCTGGTTCCATACAAATTTTAGGATTTTTTTGTTCCAGTTCTCTGAAAAATGCCAATGGTATTTTAATAGGGATGGCACTGAAGGTGTAAATTTCTCTGGGCAGGATAGACATTTTAACAATGTTTAGTTTTCCAATCCATGAGCATGGAATATATTTCCATCTTTTTGTATCTTCCTCAATTTCTTTCATAAGCATTCTGTAGTTTCTAGAGTATAGATCCTTAATCTCTTTGTAGGTTTATTCCTAAATCTCTTATGTGTTTTTTTGCTATTGTGAATGGAATTGATTCCTTAATTTCTCTTTCTATGGTTACATTGTTAGTGTTTAGAAAAGCAACTGATTTCTGTGCATTGATCCTGCCACATTACTGAATTGCTGTATGAGTTCTAGTAATTTGGGGGTTGAGTCTTTTGGGTTTTCCACATAAAATATCATGTAATCTATGAAGAGGGAGAGTTTGACTTCTTTGCCAATTCGGATACTTTTTATTTCTTTTTGTTGTCTGACTGCTGAGGCTAGCACTTCTAGTACTATGTTGAACAATAGTGGTGAGAGTGGGCATCCCTGTCATGTTCCTGATCTTAAGGGAATAGATCTCAGCTTTTCCCCATTGATGATGATATTCGCTGTGGGCTTTTCATAGATGGTTTTTGTGAAATTGAGAAATGTTCCCTCTATTCCTATACTCTGAAAAGTTTTAATCGGGAACAGATATTGTATTTTGTCAAATGCTTTTTCTGCCCTAATTGAGAGGATCATATGGTTCTTGTCTTTTCTTTTATTGATGTCCTCTACCACACTGATTGATTTGCAAATGTTGAACCACCCTTGCATCCCAGACATAAAATCCATTTGGTCATGGTAAATAATCCTTTTAATGTTCTGTTGGATCCTATTAGCTAGGATCTTGTTGAGTATTTTGACATCCATGTTCATCAGGGATATTGGTCTGTAATTCTCCTTTTTGATGGGATCTTTGTTAGGTTTGGGGATCAGAGTAACACTGGCCTCATAAAAGGAGTATGGAAGTTTTTCTTCTGTTTCTATTTTTTGGAACAGCTTCAGTAGAATAGGTATTATTTCTTCTTTATATGTTTGGTAGAATTCCCCTGGGAAGCTGTCTGGTCTTGGAATCTTGTTTTTTGGGAGGCTTTTGATAACTTCTTCAATTTCACTACTGGTTATTGATCTGTTCAGGTTGTCTATTTCTTCCTGTTTCAGTCTTGGTAGTTTGTAAGTTTCCAGGAAGGCAGCAGTTTCATCCAGGTTGCTTAATTTGTTGGCATACAGGTGCTGGTAATAATTTCTAATAATTGTTTCCATTTCCTTGGTGTTAGTTGTGATCTCTCCCTTTTCATCCATGATTTTATTCATTTGGGTCCTTTCTCTTTTCTTTTGGATACGTTTGGCCAGTGTTTGTCTATCTTATTAATTCTTTCAAAGAACAATCTTCTAATTTTGTTGATCTTTTCTACTGGTTTTCTGGTTTCTATTTCATTGATCTCTCCTCTAATATTTATTATTTCTCTTCTCCTGTGTGGTCTAGGCTTTATTTGCTATTCTTTCTCCATATCTTTTAGGTGTAGGGTTAGCTTGTGCATTTGGGATTGTTCTAATTTTTTGAGAGAGTCTTGGATGGCTATGTATTTCCCCCCTAGGACCACCTTTGCAGTGTCCCATAGGTTTTGGACTGATGTGTTTTTGTTCTCACTGGTTTCCGTGACTTGTTTAAGTTTTTCTTTAATTTCCTGCTTCACTCATTCATTCTTTAGCAGGATGCTCTTTAACTTCCAAGTGTTTGAGTTCCTTCCAAATTTTTTCTTGTGAGTAAGTTCCAGTTTCAAGACACTGTGAGCTGATATCATTCAGGGAATAATCTCAGTCTTTTGGTATTGGCTGACACCTGATTTGTAACCCAGTATGTGATCTTTTTTGGAGAAAGTTCTGTGTGCATTTGAGAAGAATGAGTATTCTGTTGTTTTAGGGTGGCATGTTCTGTTTATATCTATGAAGTCCACCTGGTCCAATGTGTAATTCAAAGCTCTTGTTTCTTTGTTGATCTTCTGTTTAGATGATCTGTCCAGTGCAGGGAGTGGAGTGCTTAAAATCTCCTACTGTTGATGTATCATTGATCTGATTCCTTGTTTTGGTTAACAGCTGGCTTATGTTTTTGGCTGCTCCCATGTTGGGGGCATATATATTTATAATTATTAGATCTTCTTTTTGGATAGACCCTTTAAGAATCATACAGTGTCCCTCTGGATCTGTTATTATAGTCTTGGGTTTAAGTTCTAATTTGTCTGATGTAAGAGTTGCTACCCCAGTTTTCTTTTGAGTTCCACTGGCATGAAAAATGGTTCTCCATCCCCTCACTTTCAGTCTGGAGGTGTTTTTAGGTTCAAAATGAGTTTTGTAGACAGCATATGGATGGGTCCTGTCTTTGTATCCAATCTGCAACCCTGTGCCATTTCGTGGGAGCATTTAGGCCCGTCATGGTGAGGGTTACTACTGAAAGATATGTGTTCATTGCCATCCTGTTTTCTGTACAGTCCCTGTTTCTATGGATTGTCTTTGTAAATTTATGGTCCATATTCCCCCTCTTCTAGGGTCTTTCTTCTTTTATAGAATCCCCTTGGTATTTCTTGCAGGGCTGGCTTGGTCACATATTCTTTCACTTTCTGCCAGTCCTGGAAGTTCTTTATCTCTTTTTCCATTCTGAATGATAACCTTGCCAGATAAAGTATTCTTGGCTGCATGTTCTTCTCCTTTAGTGCCCTGAATAGGTCTTGTCAGCCCTGTCTGTCTTGACAGTTCTGACATTATTCTGACATTTCTCCCCTGTATGTAAGGAGTCTCTTCCCCGTAACTGCCCTTAGGATGGCTTCCTTGGTTCTAAGATTTGCAAGTTTTACTAGTACATGCCGAGAATTGGTCTTTTCCCCTTGATCTTGGGAGGGTTCCTCTCTGCATTTAGGGCATGAATGCTAATTTCATTTCCCAGATTAGGGAGGTTCTCATCTACAATTTGCTCAAATATATCTTCTAGTCCTCTCTCTCTCCACCCTCTCAGCAAACCTAATAATTCTGACATTGGAATGTTTCATGGTGTCATTGATTTCTCTAAATCTGTTCTCAGGGATTTTAAGTTGTTTGTTCTAGGCCTCCTCCTATTCCTTCCTTTCTATCAGTTCAACTTCTAGATGATTAATTCATTCTCCTGCCCAATTTACCCATAGCTGTTAGAGTTTCTAGTTTAGACTGCATCTCATTCATAGCATTTTTAAAAAAAATTTTTATTTATTTAACAGAGAGAAACACAGCCAGAGAGGGAACACAAGCAGGGGGAGTGAGAGAGGGAGAAGCAGGCTTCCCGCCGAGCAGGGAGCCCAATGTGGGACTCGATCCTGGGTCTATGGGATCATGACCTGAGCCGAAGGCAGTCGCTTAACCATCTGAGCCACCCAGGCGCCCCTCATTCATAGTATTTTTAAGTTTGGCCTGATTAGCTGTCATTTCTCCCCTTAGAGAGTCTATGTTGCCATTAATGGTTTTCTCAAGCCTAGCTATTGTCTTCATAATTGTTACCCTGAAGTCTATTTCATCAGGCATCCATATACATTAGGTCTGAGGGAGAGGCCATTGTTTCTGGTTCTTTTCTTTGTTGGGAGTTCCTCCCTCCTCCTACTCATTCTGCTGAGAGGTGGTTGAGAGGATATACAGAGTCAAAAATATCAACCACAATCCAGGCAAGGTGCACCCTGGGAAAGTTCAGAGCAATCAGAAACCACCACCAAAAAACCCCAAACAAAATGAAACCCAAGAATAAGATTTATAAAGCTCAAAAAAAGGGGGTTAGGAATGAGGGGAAGGGGGCTCTAATCTCTCAGTATGGGAGAGAGTAGGGTGTTTCAGTTCTTCCTGGTGTATTTTGTTCTCTTTGTTAGAGAACACTACTTCCCAGAGTTACAGGGAGATTAAAACTGGTGTGTGTGTGTGTGTGTGTGTGCATGTGTGTGTGTGTGTGTGCATGTGTGTGTGTGTGTGTGTGTGTGTGTGTGTGTGTGTGTATGAGTAGTATTAAATAGGGAATAATGGACTACATTGAAGCTTATATCTATATCATCTATATATCTAAAGAAAAAGAAAAATACTAAGTATGACAAAGTATAAGTTAAAAAGTTACTATGGAGTATGTTGTATTAAACATCTAGTTGAAATGATAAGTAAGGAAAAAGAAAAACAGAAGAAACATGAGAAAGAATTAAAAAAAAAAAAGAAAAGTTGTATCTAAGAAATACACAAGCCATGAGGCAACACCAGGAGCTTAATATACTGTTTTCCCCTAGTGTTGGGGTGTTACAGTTTTATGGGGACCCTGGGGTAGTTGTTCTCTTGTTCTTCCAGCTTGTCTTCTGGGAGAGGATCCTGTTGTGTTGTTCTTCAGTCAGTCCTGCTTGAGCGGAGTTGCCCTGCCCCCTATCAAGGGGCTGGGCTCTGTGGAAACCAGTTTTTGGGGGTTTTGTTCTCTGGCAACTTTTGTTCTTTGGAGGTTTTTTGTGCCTTTTCCAAGGATCAGAGCAAAGTAAACTGTCTGTATCCACACCTCTGGCCCGGAGGAGAGAAGCCACAGTCTGCTCCTCTCTGAACCTTTCAGAACACACAGTCTCTCCCTCTGTAAGCAGCACTGAAAACCACAGCCTACCACAGGCAGTGCTCACCCCTAGTGATCCTCTCAGTGATCTACCCAGGCCCCTGCTACTCTCTGTCCTCTGTACCTCTAAATTTGCCAGCAATCCCATTCTGGGTGGGCACGGGTGGCGGCAGCCGGTCCCAGGTGTGTGGGCACCACTGTATAGGACAGAATTTTAAGGTGGGTGAAAAAATTCTAATGTAACACAGTTGGCTAATGAAGCTCCCTTGTTTTTAAGATGAAATGCCTTGAACATCATTTAAATGAAATAAAAATGTAAGAATAACATAGCCTTTCTTTCTTTTTCTTTCTTTCTTTCTTTCTTTCTTTCTTTCTTTCTTTCTTTCTTTCTCTCTTATTTTATTTTTTGAGGGAGTAGGGTAGAGGGAGAGGGAGGGAGAATATGAGGCAGGATCCACACCCAGTGCAGAACCTGATGAGGGGCTCAATCTCACACCCCTGAGTGGAAATCAAGAGTTGGACTCTTAACCAACTGAGCCACCCAGGCACCCCAATAAATTTTTTAAAACTTAGTAATTTTATAATAGTTGATTCTTAGTCATCATGTCTCTCTTATAAATAACCTCTGTTCTCCTAGGAAGAGGAGGGTAATAACTCAAGGCAAGCTGAAGGGTTCATGAAGTTATATGTTTACTCACCCTGTCAGGTCTCAAAGGCTACCAGGAAGCCTGTGCAGGATGTTGTGGGGGCAGCAGGAAGTTCTTCTGAGATTTAACAAATAAATTTGGCCAAAGAAAATTCAAACAGGTGCACATTGTGGCCAGCCTTACTCCATTAATTCATGTGCAGTCTGGATTACTACAGCCAAGTCATGCTTAGATTGCTAATGATTTGTGTCATCCAAATACAGGTTTCTAATTCAATGATACAATGAAAAAGAATGGTCTCCATTTTCTACTTTTAGTTTTTCTTGGTGGCAGTGCTTGGGTTTCAGTCCAGTAAACTTAATTTTGAAGCAAGCAATTCTGGTTTTAATTTTTTCACAGAAGATATAATGGCTTTTAGTGCTGTAGTATATCCCAACCAATTTATGATGATGCTGTATGGTCCCAAACAAAATATGATTGCCTCCCAATATAATTCTTCTGTTTGCAGAAGAAGGGACATTCTTCTAAAGAACGTATTCTAAAGTATTGTTCTTCTCCTCCAATCACAGTATTTTGGAATTAATGAAGTGCTTTATATAAAGTGTATTATCTCATGAGTCTTCCACTGTCCCATGGAGAAAGGAAGAGCAGGTATTATTCACCTTGTTTGTGAAGAAATTGGAGGATCAGAGATTTTAGGTAAGTTTGCTGGAAGTTAAAAATGTTTAAGGACATAGGAACTAAGGTGGTGTTTAATAAGAACATGGTTCTTGAGATGAGATATATATAAATATGAATCCTGACCATCGTTTGGGAAAGTCACTTAATCTGGCTGATAGTTTTCACAAAAGTAAAAAAGGGGTATTCCTACTTTGGAGGATTGTTATGAGACTTAAATGAGAATAATGTATGTAAATTATCTAGAATTTAGGATGCTTCTCCAACAGCTTTCATTTCTCTTAAATATCTCTATATTCACTGAGATACTTACAGCTGACATTTTAAGTATAAAGCATAAATTACGGGATGAATTACTAGGCCATTTTTAAACTGTTTTTCCCAGAGTCACTTGGACTTTATTTTGTGTGGGGCTGGTTCTTCCCATACTCTAGATGAAGTTTAGGATAACTCATACAGCTTTTCTGATTGCTTCAGTTAACAAATTTTTCTTCAATAAAGTAATTAATACGTTTGGTGCAGTGTGGTCATCACAACTTCAGTCTCAATTTAAAGGTAACTAACTTCTCCCTCTTCCTTTGCTCAGGCATGCTGTGATGAGAGGGCTGTGATGACTGGGCTGGTCCTCTTTGGTTTCTTCTCTATTTTCCTCTTCTAGGATTCCTTTCTCTAGCCCCTGAGCCCCATCAGAGTCACCACAGAATGGAAAGGAGAGGACAGGACCAAGAGGCGGGTTCTTAAGTGACTAACATACTGATAGGAGCTGCACTGAGTTCTCTGCCCTGACATCTTTCTGTAATGGGGAGACCTCCCACCTCACCCAATCACTAGAAATCTCCTCTGTAGTTTCTTGGTGGGTGTCATGCACTCTCCCTGGCTGGTCACTTATGTTCCCTTCTTCCATCTCTACACAACTGATGGTGCCTCCACGTTTCTTTCCTGCTGAAGTTGATCTCTGAATTCAGACAGCCCTTCAGGCCTTTCAGTCAGGACCCGAGACGACACCGTTGTTCCCCGTGGTGGCGCCTTGCACACTCATACATTCTTTGTTCCAACAGACTATGTACCTGGCCTTGGGCAGCAGCTCCTCTTTCACTTTGTTGGCTGGAACAGTTAGCAAACTTGGTGTAACCATAATCAGACACCCAGTCCACTGTGTCCAGCACAGTTCACTGGGCCTCAAAACGCTTGAGACTTAGGTCAAATTTCCGGGTAGTCTCACTGAAGCTCCTTGCTCTAAGCTGGAGGTGAGGGGGGCAGACCCCTTACCCTAGGTGGAAGATGAGGGTGGGTAGAAAGGGGGGGCTCTGTGCAGCAAAAGCTCTCTCCAGATATCCTCTTCTAATCCAACCTCTTTGACCCTCAGTATGGGTGACGGCTTCAAGGACACAAAACTGACTCTCCACCACCACTTCCTTGGAAAATTCTGTATTATGGTCTTGCATATCATTTTGGAATAGATTATCTGCTGTCTAGTTCTATTTAACTGCCTATTAATTAGGCATTACTTTATATAAAATTTGTGTCCCCGTATGTTGCTTATGAATTCAGTTTTGTTAATTGAATCTCATCTTGCCATTGACTTTAATAATAATTTCCGAGATGTTTTATTGTTTTTATCTGACTTGTTTTCAAGTGGAACTGACTTTTGGACATTTGACAAATAATCTGATACACTGAAATCCAAGTTAAATTTAGTAAAGAAAACCTATCTGTATGTCTACATCCTCTTCCAGAAAATGCCCTTCTCCCCTTTCTTTTTATCTGGACTCACTGGGAACTGCAGGGCATTGACAGAGTCCTGCGTCCATGGATTGTTTCGGTGGTGAGCACCTAACTTCATGAGGAATTCCTCATGAAGATTTGGAGAACTTAGTATCAGAAAGAGTGTTGAGAAAGGCTCTCTCTGGTGCCTGAGGTAGTATGACATAAAACTGAGAGCTTTCTACCATGCCTGGAAAACCGTGTGCTGTGGGA
This sequence comes from Spilogale gracilis, assembly GCA_004023965.1. NCBI lineage: Eukaryota > Metazoa > Chordata > Mammalia > Carnivora > Mephitidae > Spilogale > Spilogale gracilis. The sequence goes on from PITA01010327.1 coordinate 49,263, forward strand.
GAAGATGGAAGCCGGAGCACAGATGGGAGCAGAAATGTGAGAGAGGACCCTGAGGCTATTCCGGTTCATGGCTCTTGCTTCACCTGAGTTCCAGACACAGTCCTTCTCTTTTTGCATGAGTTAACTCAAACTGGATTTCTGGCTTTGGGGCTCTTCAAACGCTATCTTCGATAGCCCTCCAAAGTTTCTTTGAAATTTATTTGAAAACAGAAAATAGAGACTTTGGACACAGAAACAAACTGAGGGACTTGGAGGGAGGGGGCGGGGGGATGGGAGAGCCTGGTGGTGGGTACTGAGGGCACGTATTGCATGGAGCACTGGGTGTGGGGCATGGGCAATGAATCTTGGAATGCTGAAAAAATAAAATAAATTTAATGTTAAAAAAATAAAAAATAAAACTTAGGTTTTAAATGACTACAAATTTACTGCACACACGTAATATAGTGCCTCATTCAGAGTCAACATCTAGAAGACGTTTGAGGTTGTATAGACCTTTAAAGGGAGGATTAATTAAAATCAACAACAGTATCAAGAATCAGTATTGTAACAACTTTAAAAAGTGGCACACTTTGACAACCAAAAATTTCAAGGGTTACAAAAAGAACTTTAACCATCTCAAGGCCTGTTTTGGAGCACAAAGTTTTATTTACTTAAGGGCTTAAATAGATAACTGAGTCACTGAGCAATCATTCACAGGGATTACAAAGTTCCTGATTTGGAAGAAACTTTGATTTTGTATTGACGGAAGTATGCTGACATGATGCATTGTTTCTTCAATATATTGAATAACTTTCAAAGATAAATATATTACATTTCTTCTGTTGATTTATTTTAGTTTTGTTAGAGCGCACTGTGAATAAACACGGACAGAATACTTTTTTAAGTAGAAAAAAGTATGTTGTTACACCCCGGTTTAAAATAATATTTTAGTTTGTATCTTTTGTTAGTGTAGTTTAGGGATCCATAATTATTGATGACTAAAGAATAAAGACCCAGTTACCTTCTTTCTTTCTTTTGATCCCCTCCTGCCTGCACTCCCTTCCCAGCTTCTAGTTGGCACCGACCACCTTTCATCTTTAGGTTACAGCACCCTCTACTGAATTGTTAGCAACATTACATTGTGGCCATTTTCCCCAATAATGTCTGTTTTTCCTTTGGGAGAATAACACTCTGAAAATGGACTGAGAAGATGAACTTTCTGCAAATTGAATTGCTCTCAAACTCTTTGAAACTTATTATAAAGATACAGGTACAACCACATTACCACAAAGAAACAAATGATGGTGAGTTTGAAGACATTACAAAGACATAAGCAGACAAACTTTAACATAAAAGACATTCAAGATTTGACTATATATGGGACGCCTGGGTGGCTCAGTTGGTTAAGCGACTGCCTTCGGCTCAGGTCATGATCCCGGAGACCCGGGGTCGAGTCCCACATCGGGCTCCCTGCTCGGTGGGAAGCCTGCTTCTCCCTCTCTCACTCCCCCTGCTTGTGTTCCCTCTCTGGCTGTGTTTCTCTCTGTCAAAAAAAAAAAAAAAAAAAAAAGAAAAAAAAAAGATTTGACTATATGTAGCAAAAAGGCATGAAAGAAAAAAAAAACAGCAAAAACTCCTGTTTTAAAAATGAGTGATGAACACAAATAGCCAAACTGTAGAAAGATCTGAGATGCCCATCAACAGATGAATGGATAAAGAAGATGTGGTCCATATATACAATGGAATATTACTCAGCCATCAGAAAGGATGAATACCCACCATTTACATCGACATGGATAGGATTATGCTAAGTGAAATAAATCAATTGAAGAAAGACAATTATATGATCTTACTCATGTGGAATATAACAAACAGGACAGAGGATCATAGGGGAAGGGAGGAAAAAATGAATGGGAAGAAATCAGAGAGGGAGACAATCCATGAGAGATTTTTTTTTTTTTTTAAGTTTTATTTATTTGACAGAGAGAAACACAGCCAGAGAGGGAACACAAGCAGGGGGAGTGAGAGAGGGAGAAGCAGGCTTCCTGCCGAGCAGGGAGCCCGATGTGGGACTTGATCCCGGGTCCCCGGGATCATGACCTGAGCCGAAGGCAGTCGCCCAACCAACTGAGCCACCCAGGCACCCCTCCATGAGAGATTCTTAACTGCAGGGAAAAAACAGGGTTGCTGGAAGGAAGGGGGTGGGGAATGGGGTAACTGGGTTATGGACATTAAGGAGGGTACATGATGTGATGAGCACTGATGAATTACTGAACAGTACATCGGAAATTAATGATGTCCTATATGTTGGCTAATTGAATCTAAATAAGAAAAAAACGAGGGGCGCCTGGGTGGCTAAGTCAGTTAAGTGGCTGCCTTCGGCTCAGGTCATGATCCCAGGGTCCAAGGATTGAACCCCACGTTGGACTCCCTGCTCAGCAGAGAGCCTGCTTCTCCCTCTCCCTCTGCCTGCCCCTCTACTTGTGCTCTCTCTCAATCTTTCTGTTAAATAAATAAATAAATAAATAAATAAATAAAACCTTTAAAAGAAAAACAAAAAAAAGAGTGATGAACACCTTAAAATAGGAAAATATGCATTGTAAATTTCTCTCTGCAGAGCATAACTTTAAAAATAGAATGTTTTCTTGGTTTGTAGATTCTTTTTTCTTTTTTTTTATTTTGTTTTCTTAGATTAATTTTATTGTTATTTGTACAACCTAAACTTCTAGCTACAGAACCCTGGAGGTATGATTCCGTTATTTTCTGTCTCTTTTGACTAAACTGTATGCTCCATGAGAACAAAGACCACTTTGTATTTCTATATCCAAAACTATCTAAAACCATGCATTCACACCAATACCACTAATTTAAATGCAACATTCTAGATTTCCCCTTTGCATATCTGTAACTCATTTCTCTGACAGCAAGAAGCCTAGCTCTCTTTATCCTCAATATATTTATTTATTTGCTCAAGACCTTTATATGTAACCAACTCCAACCCATTAGGCTGTTGCCCTGCTCCACCATCTTCCTTCTCTGAGCTTTGACCCGTGGTGGGCAGCTTTCCTCAAGCCTGCCTAATGGCTTTTGACTGGTGATGAAGGAAGGAAGGGAGAATGGAGGGGAGAGAGGTGAGAGAGATTGATGTAGGCTTTATAAGCAAAAATAAAAGTATAGGATATTGATCCTAATTTTCATGATTATTGATTCTTCAATAAATGTGCAAAGTTTTTTTTTTTTTCATTTTAAATTTATCAGGCTTCAGAACAAAATTTACATTAATTTTCACAAACAAGACTTTAAAAAAAGGATTTATTTATTTAAGAGAGAGCACAAGCAGTGGGGGAGGGGCAGAGGAAGAGGGAGAAGTCAACTTCTCCCTGAGCAGGGAGCCTGATGTGGGGTTGGATACTAGGGTCTTGGTATCAAGACATGAGCCCAAGGCAGACACTTAACCCACTGAGCCACGCAGTTGCCCCAGCTGAAGGAATTTTAACAGTCTTTGATATAATTATTTCCAAAGTGGTGAGGCATGTGGTTTTGAAGCCAGTTTGAACTTGGCGCATCTGTTTTGGATGGAAATATTTACAGGATTTAGTAATAAAGACAAACTTTCATTAATTAAGTGCCATGTTTTTATGATTGAGTTGTCTGCATTCACTTTTGGGAGGATTAAGAATATGGGATAGGCTGAGCAAGAGACAGAATTCACCTTGTTATCTGGAATTCTGTCTCCTAAATGACTTAGAAAATCTGGGGTGAATATTCACTCAGCTTAATGTGATAGAGTCAAAAGTTATTGTCTTTCTAAAGACTCTAAAGACTATTCAAATTTAAAATGTATTGTATGATAAAATTATCTTTCTAGTGATGGTGTTGCTTTATATTGAGTCAATCAAGTTCTTTTACATAGGCCCCTTTGTAATTGCTTAAATTTGAGACAGCAGTGACCAGGATTTTGACATAGAGTTGGTCCTTGCGGAGAGGCTTAGTAACTACATGGTCCAGTGGATAAAAAAAAAGTAAACTTTTTTACTAGCTAAAATTATGAACATCTAGAATGATCATTTAAGGGGATTCTTTTTAATGACAGGGTATTCAAAGTAGGTGCTGAAAGAGGTCTTTGAAGACCAGTATAGATGAAATTGATAAGGTTTGAAGGTTGTCTCAATGGAAGATGGTAGTACTTAAAATAGCTAGAATCTGGGGGATACAGATGCAGGCTGAATTGGGCTGAACCCTCAAATTCTGTCCTGACCACAGAAATGGATTGGGCTAAGGAAATTGAGTGAGTTCAGGGTTTCTCTTCTTGACCTCTGCAGGAACCACTGATCTTTGGGGACTATTAACATAGAAATGGGTAGTGATGCCCTCTCTCAGGCAGATGTTTAAATATCTATGTAAAGTTTTATTCTCTCATACAGGAAGTTTCTATTGTTGATTTTACTTTTATTCTGTATGGTAGCTGTTTTCTAAATCCATTGTGGACAAATACTGTTGTAAAATACAGTATGATCTATTAGATCATACTACATACAATACAGTATAATCTATTAGATCATACTACATACTACATACAAATGATTTATTAGAAAAGTGAAATTAAAAAGACAATCCATGAACTATTATCAGATTCAGCAAACAAAAGTACTCCATCAAAATTTCTATAAAGTTTCTAAGTGCTTCTAAATCTTTGATTTAGCTTGTTGTGAACAGTCCGGCACTAGAGCTCAAACCACACTTTGGTTTTACTTTTTACTAGCAGAGCGTCTCAAACTTTAATATAGGAAAAGATCACCTGGGGCTCTTGCATAAGTGCAGCTCGGGAGTGGTCCTGAGACTATTTCCTAAGAACTCCCAAGTGATACTGATGCTGCTGGTCTGCAACCATAGTTTTGTGTAACATGTCATAAACTGTTTTGATTATCACTCTGATATTTTGAACTAAGAATTCTTACTCTATTTTACTCCTGTTTAAGTCAGGAACTAATTAAAGTCAGATTTATTGAGATATAATTTCCACAGAGGTAAATTTAACCTTTTTAGTGTACAGTGGTGTGTATTTTAACAAAGTCATAATTGTATAAACCGTCACCATAATCAAAACCTAAACAGTTCTATCACCCCAAAAAGCTCCCTTGTGCTCTTATATAGTCAGTAGCTCCCACACTGTAGCCCCTGGCAACCCCTGGTCTGTTTTCTGTCCCTATAGTTTTTGTCTTTTCCAGAATGTCACGTAGTGTATTGTATAGTAGTTTATTCCCTTTTATCACAGAGTAATGTTCCACTGTATGAATGCAACACAGGTTGCTTATCCATTCACTCATTTAAGGATGTTTTGTCTGTTCTTGGTTTTTGGTGATCATGAATAAAACTGCTATAATGTTTCTTCTACAAGTTTCTGTGTGAACATAAGTTTTTCCAGTCAAAATTTTGATGGGCAGTTCCTCTAATTACTACAAAAAATTCAGAAAAAATTCACGTCTGGGATGACTATTTCAAGCAGATTCTCTTTGAGTACAGAGTATGCACAGTGGAGGTTAAAAGAGGTTTTTTAAGGACAGGTATAAAATTTGATGACATTGGAAGGCCTTTCCAAGAAGAGGATAATTCTTAAGACTGGAGATTAGAAATAATAAAAAGAAATAAATTGGTCTTACAGTGATTTAAATAAACAGACAGTTCTCAATTTACAAACTCCAGCCTCACATGTCTTAAATATATAAAATGATATGAGGAGCAGTAACTCAAGGTTTTGAGTTCCTGGGTTTTGTTGGAAGAACTTGTGTTTGTTTAGTGATTCAGAGGTTGTGGGGAGAGCCTTACAAGTACCCAGTTATATCTCCTGTAGATAAAGGAATGCAACGACAGTTTCTATTAAGCAGCTATGAATGAACAGAAAGTTATTACAGTTAATGATATCTCATTTGGCACTTGTGAGTAGTAAGACCTTTTGCATGCAACCTACAACCTTGTTATGAAGCAGATATTCATACTCTCATTTTACTGATAAGAGGCTATTCAGAGAGGCTATGCCACATTTCCAAGTTTACAGAGAGGAAGGATTAGGACCCTGGCATTTTCGACTTCCATCGTTCCTGGTATTTTATTCCCTGTTATGAAGTAAACCTTAAGCCCTGAACTACAGCCATCCTGAGAGAGGGGGGCCCAAGGTTTTGCTCACAAGCCTTGTTGGCAAATACTTTCATTTATCAGGGGGCAGATCAAACTAAGCTGTAGAGCGAAGTAGTCCCTCTTTATACCACTACCCACCTGGATAAATCTTGATATTTTCTGCCAAAGAACCTCGAGTTTCTCTTTCTGCTACCCCTAGTTTTATTGAGGTATAATTGGCATGTAATATTGTATTAGTTTCAGGTGTTCCTTTTGCTTTTTAAATTGCTTTCAGATTTAACTCTCCTTAATTCCCATCCTAGGTGGGCAAGCAATCAACTTCCTCATTTTTGTCAGTAGAAAACAGGTCCAGAGATGGGCAGTCTGTGGAACCTCACGAAAAAATCCGAGACCTGTGTCGCCCGTCGCGTCCCAAATTTCCGTGCAGAGAGGACTGACCACCTGTGGGCAGTTTGCAAAGACTCCAAGCTGTTAGGGAAAGGGGGCCTGAAGTGGAGTAACCCGAGCTTCGAACTGTCTTCTCCCTCCCCAACACTTAATCAGCGGAGACCCAAACCCAAGGCCTTTGGAGGGCGTGCTCCTCGAACCCGCACCTCTGACAACTCATTCCCCAAGCCCCACCGCTCCTCCCAAGACCCACCCATGGCCGTTTCACTTCCTGCCAGTTTCAGGCAGCGCCAGGCCCGCCCCGCCACGCCTCTCGGGGAGGCGGGCACCAGGCGAGCTCCTCCCCGAGCAGCAGGGGAGCGGCCACTCCCTGCGCACCGAGCCGGGCTGGGCGGGGGTCTCTGTGCTTCTGCTCCCTGCACGCCGCGCGCCCCTCGAGGCCGGGTGGCGGCCGTCGCGCGGGTCCTCGTCGCGCCCAGCAGTCCTGGTCCCCGTGACTCCCCTGGGCTGGGCCGCCCCTCTCCTCTGGGACCATGCTACGCTGGCTGCGGGGCTTCGTGCTGCCTGCGGCGGCCTGCCAGGACGCGGAGCCGCGGACGCGCTACGAGAGCCTCTTCCAGAGGCTGGACCACAACAAGGACGGCGTGGTGGACATCCGCGAGCTGCAGGAAGGGCTCAAGAGCCTGGGCATCCCCCTGGGGCAGGACGCCGAGGAGGTGGGTCGCTGCGGGGTGGGGAGGGCTGCGGAAATTCTGGGCGCGGGCGGTGGGAAGGCGGAGCCGCGGCTTCCAGCCCGCGAATGGGTTCCGAAGCTCGGGAATGGGGCGTGGGGCCCGTTACTCCCGGAGCCCACGCGCGTCAGCACCTGAAAGCCTACTGGTATTTTTCCGAATAAAATTAGTGCAGGGGACACTGTGGCCCACTGTAACAATTTAAAACGCTGTACCATAGTACTTTTGGTCTGAGTGCATCCTGGGTCCTTCACTTGCCTTTTTGCAAAATTTAATCAAGAGTAATTTTTTTTTAAGCTCTCAGACTTCAGTGGGCCCCACGTTCTGTAAGTCTCACATTTTGCCTCTCTTAGAAGTTGCTTTGTTACACTAGCTAGTTTTGTCTAGTCTTTCAGAAGTTTTGAAAACCCATGGTGTGTTTCCTCCAACTTCCTGTGGAGGAGAGGCAACATTCCAGTGTTTAAGACCTTCTTAATGTCCTAAGTACATAAATTGATCTAAAGGGTTGGCCGGTCGAGCAGTTTCAACTTCTCTGAGTCATTTTAATTGTGGCTGTGAAGTTCAGCCCCTTTAGCGGGGTGGAGATACTTGGAACCTCTCCAGTCCCTCTGAAACATAAGAGGACACTATGGCATTCCCTATCCCAAGAGGGAAGGTGATTAAACTCTAAGAGCCAACAACTGTTTCAGTTATATTTTAAGCTACTCATTCAATGTCTTTAGTAGTTCCAGGTCCCTGTAGTTTATTTACTATTTCTTATTGAGTCAAATTTAGTAAGTTGCAATTTTTAGAAAATCTTTTTTTTTTTGTCCAAGGTTCATAATATTCACTTATGAGTTTTTAAAAAAATTCTGTCTATAGGTGTAGTTATATGCTCTACTTCATTTCTGATATCGAGCTCCACCCCCACACTTCAGTCTTGTCAGAGATTTGTCTATTTTATTTATCCTTTGAAAGAACCAACTTTTGGGGCACCTGGATGGCTGAGTGGGTTAAAGCCTCTGCCTTTGGCTCAGGTCATGATCTCAGGGTCCTGGGATCTAGGCCCGCATGGGGCTCTCTGCTCAGTAGGGAGCCTGCTTCCTCCTTTCTCTCTGCCTGCCTCTCTGCCTACTTGTGATCTCTCTGTCAAATAAATAAATAAAATCTTAAAAAAAAATTAAAAAAAAAGAACCAACTTTTGGTACTTTTTGTTGATGGTCTCTTTTTAATTTTTTCTCATTGATTTCTGTGTATTTCCTTCTTTCTTTGGGTGTAACTCGTTTGCTCTTTTTTCTGATTTTTTTTAGTTGAATGCTTGATTCCTTAATTTTGAGCTACGATATCCCTTTGATCACTTTTTTTCCTTTACATTCAATTAGCCAACATACAATAACATCTTTAGTTTTGGGGGTAGTGTTCAGTGATGCATTAGTTGCATACAGCGCCCAGTGCTTTTCACATCACCTGCCCCCTCTTTAATTCCCATCACCCAGTTACCCCATTCCCCCACCTCCCTTCCCCATTTAAATCACATCTTTAGCTACATCCCGCAAGTTTGTATTTTTGTTTAGTTCCAAGTATTTTCTAATTTCTCATGTGATTTCAAATTTGACCCATGAACTTTTAAAATTTTTTAATTTTTTTAAAGATTTTATTTATTTGACAGAGAGAAACACAGCCAGAGAGGGAACACAGGCAGGGGGAGTGAGAGAGGGAGAAGCAGGCTTCCCGCCAGCAGGAAGTTCGATGTGGAGCTGATCCCAGGTCACCGGGATCATGACCTGAGCTGAAGGCAGTTGTTTAACCAACTGAGCCACCCAGGCGCCCCAGACCCACGAATTTTTTAAATGTGTGCTTTAAATTTCCAAAGACATGCTTTTTCAGTTGGTTCTTTGAAAATATGAATAAAATAAACAAGCCTCTGGCACGGTTGATTAACAAAACATGAACTCAAAATCATGAATAAAAAATGTGTTTAATCTTCCAAAATTTATATATGAATAAATTATAAAATAAATTGTATAAAATCATGTGTATGCAAACGTACAATAGGATGGCATGTATTTATCAGTCATATATATGTATTTTATACATAAGCATAAAATGTACTTTATACATACATATCCACATATTTAATATCCCTCCTTGTGCTTATGGTAGATATTAACTGGTCCTAGCACTCATTTTCCACTGGTGTCTTCTTCAATAAAAGGTTAGTAATCATTATTTATGGATGCTAGGAGTTGCTTTTTTGCTTTTTTCTTCACAATTTTTGCATTTCAATTTTTAAAAATAATTGTATATTCCCCCCAAACAAATAATACATTATATGTTAATAAAAATTGTATATTATTATGATTAGGGGAAGAAAGATTTTTGTTTTCATTTCTGTTTTGTTCTTATACATACCACCTCCTTTGAGATGAGTCTTTCTGGACCGCCCTCTATGGAAGAGTTGATCACACTCTACTGTGTGTAGGTCCTTGGTCTCACGTGTCCCTATTATAATTTTCAAAAGGTGTTATGTTTAGTTACTGACTGTGCCGTCCACTAAGACCAAGCATCTCGGAGATGAGGGTCATGTCTTAGTCATCTAAGCACAGTAATGCAAAAAGATTTAGGGCTGTGCTTTGAAACAGCCTAAATAAGGCAGTGCCTCATTTGAGATAGTACAGAAAGAAAGAGATAAAATTTAATTGTAAAGTTGTTAGTGTTTGTATTTCCAGTATGTATAGGACAAGATGACCAAAAATCTTCCTAGTACAAGATATCAAGAAATGCTATATAAAATAAGATAAACATTTTTTTGTGAAGACTTTTCTTTTTTAAGAACAATTTTAAGTTTAACCGAGAGGAAGGAACAGAGATTTTCCATACACCATCTGCCCTTGTACGTCACATACACAGCCTTCCTCACTGTCAATATCACTCCACCAAATGGTACTTTTTTTAATCAAAGGTGAACCTACATTGACACATCATTATCACCCAAAGCTCATTGTTTACCTGAGGGTTCACTTGTGATGTTGTTTATTCTCGGGGTTTGGACGAATGTGTAATGACATGTATCCATCATTATAATATCATACAGAGGATTTTCACTGCCCTAAAAGTCCTGTGCTCTGCCTATTCTTCCCGACCCCCTGCTGATCTTTTACTTAGCTCCATAATTTTGCCAGATAAACCTCTTTTTACGTGTATAAGAAGAAAAAGCTAATCAAGCTCTCTGGGTTTAAATCTAGGTTCTGCTGCTAACTAGTTAACTTTGGACAATTTTCTTTTTCTCTCTTTTTTTTAATGGAAGCATAGTTGACACGGAGCGTTACATTAGTTTCAGTGCACAACCTAGTGACTGGGCAGTGCTGTAGGCTCTGCTGTCCTCACAGCAAGGGCGGCTCCCGTCGGGCACCATACAGTGCTGTTACACTGCCATCCGCTGCACTCCCTATGCTGGGCCTTTCATCCCCCTGACTTACTCATTCCATAACTGGAAGTCTAGACCTCCTACTCCTCTTCACTCATTTTGCCCATTTCCCCACCCCTCTCTGGACAATTTTCTTAATCTCTCTAGCCCCAGTTTCCTCATTGGTGGCAGAGGTGACACTAGTACCTATCTCAGAGGGTTATCGTGAGGAATAAATGAATTAAAATATGTAAAGTACATAGAAAAATGCCTGGTACCTAATAAGCAGTTAGCCATTAGCCTTTAAATTATTAATTACTGTTACTACAATCACTATGGAAAGAGGGATGTCAAAAACTATGATTATGGATATGCCAACTTTTGTTTATAATTTGTCAATTTTCCCTTTTATATTTTAAAAAATAGACTATATGGTGGACTATACCGCTGGTGTATGCAAATTTAGCATTTTTTTTAAAGATTTTATTTGTTTATTTGACAGAGAGAGAGAGAGATCACAAAGAGGCAGAGGCAGGCAGAGAGAGAGGAGGAAGCAGGCTCTCTGCTGAGCAGAGAGCCCAGTGTGGCCTCGATCCCAGGACCCTGAGATCATGACCTGAGCCGAAGGCAGAGGCTTAACCCTCTGAGCCACCCAGGTGCCCCAAATTTAGCATTTTGGTATCCTCCTGGTGAAATGATCCTTTTATCATTATACTTTCTTGCCTATCCTTACAGCCTATTTTTCAAATTCCCAAGTTATTACCAGAGTGTTGCCCTCCAACAATATTTCCCAGATTACCAGTGGGAAATCATCAGCACTGGGCTCCCACCTTACGCAAGACATTCTTCTTGCCCCATATTCTAGTCAGGACTCTTTGCCAGTTGGGCAGTGAGCGAGCCAGTTTTCAAGTCCCATGTTACCACCTCTTGTGTTGGACCGTTCTTGGTCAGTTCTGGTCTTTGGAGGGGCAGAAACTAAGATGAGGTTGGGTATGCAAAAGATTTATTGGGAAAATGCTTGTGAAGGGTAAGGGAGAGGGAAGAAGGAGTGAGTTGAGGTCTTAAGACCAGACACAAATTTTAACCCCCATTAGAAGAGTTCAAGAAGGAGGATTTGGGAAGAACTTCAGACCAAAGTACAGTTGTTAGAAAGTCTCAAGTAAGTCGATGGGGAGGTTCCCTGGGGCAGATGTTCTCAGTTGGTGGAACCCTGTGTCCTTGGCTGCCCCGTGCTGGAACCCTGCTGTGGCCAGTCGTTGGCTGGACCAGCCCAGGGCAGGCATGGACTGGGTGGGGGTCTTGCAGCGCAGGCACAGGGGTGGTGGGCAGGCTGTCTGTCCTTCAGCTCTGCCTCCATGGCAGATTCTCTCACAGGGCGCTCTGGCCTAGCCACCAGAGCCCTCTCCTCATGCCACGTAGATCTGCGTCTCTCTCTCTTCTTGGGGAGCGCTTCCCTCGCTGTTCTCTGCCTCTCTTTCTCGGGGAGGTCAGTGGGACAAACTACAGTCCCCATTGCTTCAGGTAATCACCACTGGTCCTCCTCATTTCCGTTTTTGAGTGTCTGCTTTAAATTCCAGTCATCCTCTGCTGTAATCTCTGCAGGTCCTCGTGACTTCGGGTGGTGTGCCCCAAAGTTTCATTTGTGAGGGGTCTGCGCTTCTCAAGCCAGTGATGCTGTGTGTGCCCATTCACAGTGATCACTGGGTGGCGGGGAAGCAGGCAGCGTGTATAGCGTCCGCATGGGTCACCTGAATCCACACCTATTCCTCTCTGTCTCCATTGTGTAAAAAAAGCTCTATCTCCTGCTGATCGAGGTCAGGGTATACCTACTAAGACGGTGACTTCTTTTCTTGCCTGTTGGTCCCTGGACACAAGGAATTCCAAGTGTCCAGGTGGCAGTTGTAGCTTATAGTTCATTGGGACCCTCACTGTATTCCCTGGTAAGAGTGTGTCCTGTTTGGGGACCAGAAACTAACCCCGCATTGCCCAGGAGAGGAAAGCAAAAAGTCTCCCGGTGGGTCACTGGAAGCACTAGTAAGTGGGACCGCTCCTGCATCCACCTCTTGGTTCCTGGACTCGTGTGTTCTTGCTGTTGGGGGCACGGAGCCCCACAGAGGTCTCTCATGTCATGTGAACTGCATCCTAAAGACTGGCAACTCGTTTTTGCCAAATATGGTTTCCATGGTGGTGCTTCAGTTATGGTTTCTATAGGCTCTTCTAGCATCCTGTGAGGACGACAGCTTCTGGACGGTGTGCTGTCTGATATGGCCAGTGGAGTATCACAGGCCCAATTCCAACACCTCTTTTACTATGGAGCAGATTCCCTGGTCAGATGCTGTGTTATGTAGGGATTTCATGCCCATGGATCAGGTATTCCATAAGCCCACAGATAGTGGTGCTGTGTAAGCCTTTGTGAGCAGGGAAGGGTAAGCCGTACCTGGGGGAGTGAGTGAGTTACTGAGCCAGTGCTCCGCCCACACAGGAGGCCTCTGTATAACTGACTTTTCATCTAGCGGCTGGTTGGACATCTTGAAGAAGAGTGTCATATCGGGGGCAGACAGGGATCAGGCCATGGAAGACATTTTGGCCCCATGGTTTGGATTACATATGAGTAAGGGGAGCCTTGAGACGTTTTAAATAAGAGAGGGACATGGGCAGACTTAGGTTTTAGGAGGATCACTGTGGTGACTGTGTGGGAAATAGAAGGAGGAAGTGAGGGCATTGAGGCAAGCCTGGGAAACAGCAGCCAACCACATACTTGGAATTAGGATTACATGGTCAGTCTTTATGGGGCAAGATTTCAGAGGTAGGTCAAGGGTTGGCATAATGTCAAGGGTTGGGGAGATTATCTACTTGAGTGTCTAGAAATGAGAACTATGAGGTGACTCTTCAAGGGCAAGCTTCAAGATAATAGTTTGCTTCTAAGACAGATAGGCAGCTTGTTTCCATCTGATTTTTATCTCCTTCTGTGTTTCCAAGCTTTTGTAATGAAATTTAGCATTTAGAAGAGAGCAAATATCCATTTAAGTCCTTTAGGCCTTAAATGGAAAGAACATGGAAAATAAAGTAGAGTGTAGAAAATAGGCATAAGGGATATAATAGCGAACTATTACTAAGTGTTCCAAGACTACCCAGGGAAGAGAAAAGGCTTCAAAGCAAGTTCTCCTTTTTAGAGTATTTTCTATTTTGTATTCCTCCTCCTCCTCCTTAATGTGTGTTATTGTCGAAGGCCACATTAGAACATTCCCAAAACAGGGCGCCTGGGTGGCTCAGTTGGTTAAGCGACTGCCTTCGGCTCAGGTCATGATCCCGGAGACCCGGGATCGAGTCCCACATCGGGCTCCCTGCTCGGCAGGAGGCCTGCTTCTCCCTCTCTCGCTCCCCCTGCTTGTGTTCCCTCTCTGGCTGTGTTTCTCTCTGTCAAATAAATAAAATCTTTAAAAAAAAAAAAAAAGAACATTCCCAAAACAGTCCCAGTGTTTGGATGTCATTTGAGGTACTCTAAGGAACAGGTTTTAGAACATTAAAGAATAGAGAAAATAAATCTGAATTTTAGTTTGTCCAAATGGAGATTGTGTGAGGAAAATAAACTGATGAAGAGTGGGCAGTTTTAGCTGGAAGTATGCTTATTTTTTTTCAATTTAGGCTTGGAAGACTTCGAACAGTGAAGGCCAAAAGATCCCCCAAAAAACAAAAACAAAAAACCCAAAAAATTTCCCAGTTGTAGAATTAAGGCAGTAAAATGAAAAAAGTGGATCTTGCCCAAGAGGATTTTACAGATATCTTTTCTTACTTCTCCAATCTCGGCATCATTGTAGTGGCACCTCTTTTTTTAGGATGTGGGACAGGTTTTGTAGGTATTCCTGAATCCAAGTTCAGAGCGGGCTGACTTGACAAATGTATTCAGTTAGCCTGGTAAATTACAGGCAGTTTTAAAAGTGAGTTGTTTGTTGTATCTTCATGTGCACAGATTCTTACTTTAACTTTCTTAGGAGAGATTTATCATCATAAGGGGCCTAGAACTCTTAAAATAGAGAGGATTGCTGAGAGCAAGAAGGAAGGCGTCTTGGCCAATGAATTCCATACTTAGTGTGACTGTGTAGTCTTGGTCAAGTCATTTAACCTTTGGTTTAGTTTCCTTATTCTTAAAATCCAAGTATCTCCCATGACTCCTGGACAGAGCTTTTATCAAGGTGCCATGTGACTGGATATAAAAGCTGATGTCAGAAAGCCTTTAAAATATGTCACAGGCACTAGATGACAGACTCCTTGAGGACCTTCTGTCCCCATCGGGACTGAGTGTATGCTGAACCATTAGGCAGTGCCTGACAAGTGGTTGGACTGGACAACCTGATTTAAGGGCTCTTCCAACTCTGATATTCTGATTGTTTTGATTCTCTCTCTTTAAATTTTCTATTTATAACTACACGTGGAATAGGGTCATGGATATAAACAGTAGCTTAACAAATGTTAATTGGTTTGAGTGGAATTTCTTTTCAGGGTTTCATTCCAGAGCATAATCCTCTGTTAACAGGAGGGATTTATTTTATTAGCATTTTCGTTGTTAGAAACTTTATTACTAAAGGAAATGAGATAGAGAGGTCATAAAGGTACGTTTTAAGGCATCGTGGCAGGGAGATTACAGTATAAGAAAAACAATTCCAAATACATTTATGTCAAATGTTCTAAAATATACAACATCTGTACTTTTGGTGTTTCCACCTTATATTCTAAAATCTCATGTTATCCCTTCTTTGAGGCTCTTTATTTTGGGAAGAGTGAAAAAAATGGAAGAATTCTTTTATGAGGCATGAAATGCCCTTTTCATGTTGGTAGCAGTCTACCTGTCAGTCTCCTTCCCAAACCCCAACATTCTGTTTCCCCAACCAGGCCACAAACACGGACATTTGTCTCTATTTTCTTTTCTCTCTTGGCATTGCTCTCACTCCTTTTATGCCTGGTCAGTTATTACCCATTTGTTTAAGGCTTCAGCTCACCTATATAATTTTACCCTAGCACAGTCAGAATTACTATTTTTTTTTTAAGATTTTATTTATTTATTTGACACAGAGAGAGATCACAGGTAGGCAGAGAGGCAGGCAGAGAGAGGAGGAAGCAGGCTCCCTGCTGAGCAGAGAGCCCGATGTGGGCCTCGATCCCAGGACCCTGAGATCATGACCTGAGCCGAAGGCAGAGGCCTCAACCCACTGAGCCACCCAGGTGCCCCAGAATTACTATTTTTTTAATCAACATTCCAGTTCAGATGTTTAGAAATAAACTCCCACAAGGCAACATACTGTAGGGGTGCTGCTTGACTCCTTTTGAGCACTCTGAATTAAAAGATGCTATCTTTTTAAGGGTCACATAGAGTCCACTGAGAAGACCATATTGGACAGGATCCATGAAAACCACAAGAGGATTCGTTGAGAAAGTTTGATGCCTCACTCTGAAATGCAGACCGCCGTATCCACGTGGCTCACCGGTGCAGTGTGTGTAGTGGTACCCCAGTTAGACCAGGGCTCAAATGTTTTGACCATTGGCTCCACTTGTGACCTTGGGTGGGCTATTTAATGCTTGGAAACCTCAAACGTAAACTAGGACTGGTAAGAGCTACACAGTGAGTAGTACAAATATTAGATTCATTTAAACAATATTTTTGAATAGATCCAGACACTGTTCAGTGAACTCTGGATATAGGTACGTTTTAAGGCATCGTGGCAGGAAGATTACAGTATAAGAAAAACAATGGATATAGGAGGGATATAATAGCGGACAAGACAGATAGGGGCCCTCAACTGTGTCCTCACAACTTTCCTTATAGGAGGTCTTTTTGTGTTCGTGGGGGTAATTATAAGCAAATAAGGAACAGAATAATTTTTAAAAGTGGAAAGAACTGTTGAATACAACAAAAATGTTTGCCCTTTTGTTAGACTCTGTTTTTCTCCCTCCTATCCTTTGTGTAAAATTCTGCCAGTCTGTTTTCCTTATTACTCAGGGCCTGACTTCTGTCTTTTCTCCTTGGACCACTGGACTCTTGCGCCCTGCCTGAACGTCCGTCTTCGATGACTCTCTGTGGCTTCGCACCTTCTCCGCGGGCTGTGGAGTGTACAGTTCTCTCGTGTGGGAGAATTCATTCTTGACTGGGCTGCAGCACATCTTGTGAAACAGCTTGAGATTTCTGCCCCTGCTCAGTCGCTCTGGGGAGGAAACGCTTATTGCAAAGCCTACAGTGGAGCTTAGAACTAACTGTGGTGCAACCCCCTTCTAAAGGCAAGCTGTGGGTACTGCGCGGATATATGACAGGCCTCTGTATGTTGTGACTACTTGACAGGATGAGTGAATAGAGCAAGAGCTAACAGATTATGGCCCAATTAAATTTTCTTTGTGAATTTTTAAAAAAGAATTTACTTCTTGGGTGCCTGGGTGGCTCAGTGGGTTAAAGCCTCTGCCTTCGGCTCAGGTCATGATCTCAGGGTCCTGGGATCGAGGCCCGCATCGGGCTCTCTGCTCGGCAGTGAGCCTGCTTCCTCCTCTCTCTCTCTGCCTGCCACTCTGCCTACTTGTGATCTCTCTCTCTGTCAAATTAAAAAAAAAAAAGAAAAAGAATTTACTTCTTTTCTTGGAACAGTTTTAGGTTCACAGCAAAACGAAGAGGAAGTCATAGAGATTTTCCCATAGACTCCCTGCTCCCACACATGAATAGCCTCTCCCATTGTCAGCATCCCCCACCAGAGTGGTGCCTTTGTTACAGTTGGTAAACCTACCCTGACACATCATGGTCACCCAAAGTGTGTAGTTTACCATAGGAGTCACTTTTGGTGGTGGGGTCTGGATTTGGCCAAATGTACAATGACATGTATGTGTCTCTATAGTATCATCCAGGGTACTTTCAGTGCCCTAACAAAATCCCGTTATCTGCCTATTCCTTCTTTCACCCTCTCCCCCACTCCCCTGGCAGCCACTGATCTTTTTAATGTGTTCATAATTTTGCCTTTTCCAGAATGTCATATGGCTAGAATCATGTAGTGTGTAGCCTTTCCAGATTAGCTTCTTTCACTTTGTAATATGTACTATGCATCCTCTGTCTTTTCATGGCTTGATTCTTCATTGCCTTATGGCACTGAATTCCATTCCGTTGTCTGGATGGACCACAGTTTACTTATCCATCACCTACTGGAGGCCATCTTAGTTGTTTGCGAGTTTGGGCAATTATGAATAAAGCTGCTCTAAACATCTGTGTGCAGGATTTTGTGTGGACATAAGTTTTCAGCTCTTTTGGGTGGACACCAAGGAACATGGTTGCCGGATTTATGGTAAGAGTGTGTTTAGTTTTGTAAGAAACTGCCAAACTGTCTTCCACAGTGGCTGCGCCATATTGCCTTCCCAGCAGCGGTGAACCAGAGTGCCTGTTGTTCCACGAGAATGTTAGTATTCCGGGCACCTGGGTGGCTCAGTGGGTTAAAGCCTCTGCCTTCAGCTCAGGTCATGATCTCAGGGTCCTGGGATCGAGGCCCACATCGGGCTCTCTGCTCGGCAGGGAGCCTGCTTCCTCCTCTCTCTCTGCCTCTCTGCCTATTTGTGATCTTTCTCTCTGTGAAATAAATAAATAAAATCTTTAAAAAAAAAGAATTTTAATATTCAACTTTTTAAAAGAGTACCCCATGTTGAGGAAAATAGAATACAGGAAAAATGGAATTTTTACTGTGAAATTACACTTACACATTTTCAGTGGAGCAGGTGAGGGACCATAAGTCCATGTATAGGGGGTCAGCGGCCTCCGTGACTCTGAAGAGTGGGATTAAGAAGAAGCCACAGACATTGTGTATGAATACCTACTGACTTCTGTCTGTGATCCCAGCTGACTTAACTTCTGCCCATTTTGAGATTACCCTCCTGAGGGCGCGGCCAACATCTGTAAGGACTGAGCTGGGCCCCTGGGGGTTGGAGTAGCCTTACTCTGGAACCACTGCAGATGCTGGGCGAAGATGAGGAGGTTGGGGGTGGAAGTTGGGGATGGGTAGAATCACAGAAGGAAAGGCCCAACTGGGCAGATTTCGTTTGGTCCCCAATTCCCAATCTTTACAATATTAAGTGCCTCAACCTTAGAAGAAGGCTTCTAAGAAGGTGAGAGGAAACAACTTTAAAACATGTTGGCCTTCACCACCAGTCAATATGGTGCCACAGTCCATGTCCCGACACTCCTCTACTCACTCTTCTCTAAAAACAAACTACATTTAGACAGCCCTGTGCAAAGGCCTTTCCAGAAGTTTCGGGGTTAGGACACTAGGCTCCTCTTGGAGTTGGGTGAGAGCCTGGACGTCTCATCTGCTGGTGTAGGAGTGCAGCCCAAGTGCTGAGGCTTTGGTGTCTGGGTCAGGCCCCCAGTGGTCGCCACTGAGGCTCCGGGCAGGGAGGCCAGGTGCTTGGGGTGCACGGATGTACCTCGTGCCTCTGTGCTGGGGTCATTGCTATGGCCCTCCCCTTCCTGCACTTAATATGGCTGAAGGAGTGGCGGGGGTAGGGGTGAGGATGGGGGGAGGGGAGTGGGACGCGTTGCTATTGTAGGTCCCTGCTAAGTGGATGTGTGGTGGGCAGGGTAGCCCTCTGGGCAGCTCGCCGGGGCCACAGTGTGGACCACCCCTGCCACCACGGACATCCCAAATGGCCATCCTCTATGAAGAACTCTTTCAGTACCTGGACCGTAATGAAGATGGGACCATGGAAATCCTTGAGCTTCAGGAAGACCTATGGGATATAGGGTTGTTGAATTCCTGAAGGAAGGGCAGGTGGGCCTCAGTGGGGTTGTGGTAAGAGAGATGTGAGGGGGTTGGGAGCCCTGGAGACGCCTTGGGAAGAGATGGGGAAAGCCAAATTGACACCTTATCCAGCTTCACTTGGGACCCACTGTAGGTTTTAGGTTGATTATCACCGTTTTACTGTTTTTAAGAAAAACAACACAGCTGATAGTTTCCTCAAGCATTTTTCTTATTTCCCCTGGCTCTCATAAAACTTCCAAATTCAAAGCGTTCTCAAGATGTTGGGTACCACCTTGTTTTGGGGGTCACCTTGTTCAATGTACTCACCTGGATGGGCATCTAGGCCAGTGAGTCTCCCTCCCCTCTTTGGGGAACTGGGATAATCACTGTATGTATGTTTGGGTTGTGGGGTGGTAGTGGAAAAGGTGTAATACTATCTTTTGGTTTCTGTTCCTAGGGGAGGGCATTCAGTCTGGTGGCTTGTACCCCGGGGGTCTCACCAGTTCTGACCTTTCCTCTGAGCGTGGCTTCGTTAGCAGACTTTTAAAGACTGAGCTCAGGCATTATTTCCTCTGGGAATCCGTCTTTTTTCCCAGTGTCCTAGATTACAGATTGCATCTCGATATGTCATGCCTGATGCATGTTTCTATCATTGTATTTCCAGGTTATTTTCTGTTTGTAAATTATTATTGAATATAACTACTTTCCAATTATATTTGCTCTTTGGATGTTTACAGCAGTAGACTGGGTGGGATATTCAGGAGAGCAAGGACCATTGAATTTGTTTCAGATCATTGGTTCTTGCTGCTCAGGAGCCTCTTGGCTGAGTTTTGTCATGCTAAGATTTAGTAAAGCTCTTCTTACTAGCTGTGTGAATTTCGGGAGTCTTTCATCGCCCATTCAGTGATTGAGCAGCTGTGTTTTGGGCACATTCTGTATGCCAAGTGCTGCAGCTCAGTTTTCTCATTTGTGGCCTCAGAGGCCTGGACTGGGTGTTGTCTGTGGAGCAGGCAACAAAATATTATCTCCGTAAAGTTCACTTGGTTTTTGTAATTCCTAGAACAGAAATAGTAGTGTTTTTCTTTTTTATTTATTTTTAATTTTTTTGAAGCTCTTTTATTTTTAAAGCTAAATATCCCTTATGCTCATTATTTATTCATTTTCTAAAAATTTATTTATTCATTTGAGAGAGAAGGAGTGAGCAGAGGGAGAGGGAGACATGCAGACTCCTTGCTGCGTGGGGAGCCTGGTGTGGGGTTGAATCCCAGGACTGTGAGATCATAACTTGAGCTGAAAATAAGAGTAGGATGCTTAGCTGATTGAGCCACCCAGGCACCCCCCCGCACTTTATCCTTATTTATATATCCTTTATTCTTGTACTTTGGTTTCCAAGTATGACTTGTATTTTTTTATTTGATATAAACTAAACTTTCATAAGAAATTCTGGTTTATGCCATAAACAAGTTCAGTTCTTTGAAACATATTTCTTCCTTACCAAAACACAATTTTTTGCAATATTTTTATATTTATAAATTTGTATATTTATAAATATTTGTATATTTAGTAGTAAATACCGAGTGATTGCTGGGTCATAGAGTAGCTCTATTTTCAACTTTTCGAGGAATCTCCATATGGTTTTCCAGAGTGGCTGCGCCAGCTTGCATTCCCACCAACAGTCTGGGAGGGTTCCCCTTTCCCTGCATCCTTGCCAACATCCTCATTTCCTTTCTTGTTAATTTTAGCCATTTTGACTGGTGTATGGTGGTATCTCACTGTGGTTTTTATTTGTATTTCTCTGATGCTGAGGGATATTGAGCACTTTTTCCTGGGTCTCTTGGCCATTTGGATGTCTTCCTTGGAGAAATGTCTGCTGATAACAGGTTTTTCGAGTGATATTTTATTTGGCTTTTTACTGTAGGGGTTAAGAGACTTAATATACAAGATGCTTATATTTAAAATTGAACCTTGACCCACAGCTTAGAGTAACCTGCTCAGGAACACCCCCCCTTCCCCCCCAGGGAACCAACCTGCTGTAAATCAGACTTCCAGGAGTCTAGATTACTGTCTCTAGAGACAATCCAGGAAGTAAAATAACTTCTTTAACAGTCAGCCCCAAATGGTCAGAGATTGATTGATACCTGACACCTTCCCTAATTCTTGTCCCTATCTCCAGCTTAGAGAGAGGGAAATATGTATCCTTAACAGATCACAGAGGATACCCCACTTCTCTTGAGCCTGCCTACAGCTTCAGCAGGCCAAGAGCTGCCAATCAGGCACACACCTGAAGCCTCCCTTTGCCCTACTATAAAGCTTGCCCACCCATCTGCCTGCCTTTGAGTCTCAGCCATAACGGACCTTGGCTGACTCCCTTGCTGTATATAGTAAGCTCAGAACAAATAACCTTTGCTTTTCTCATTTGATTGGTCTTCATTTATTTCTACAGAGGAATACAAAAGAAAATGCAAAGGGGAAACCCTAGTCTTCCCTATTATTGTAGGTTAGAGTCCTTATTTACCATAAGAAAGGTTAAAAAATCAAGCTGTTCAAAGATAGGGTCAGGGATGTCTTTTAACTTGAAATTTCCAAAATGATAGTTGTTCCTTGAATGTTCCATTGACCAAAATATAAACTTCTTAGATGAAACTTCAGTACATAAATGGGGCCCCAGAATGCTCTGCCATTTTCTCAGATTATGCACATCTCAGTATATATTAAGTAATCAGGATGTAATTTTCAGATGGACGTGATCCTCAATCTAATTTGTAAAAGTAATTAAACAGTAGTAATTATTTTTCTAGTGACAATATAAATGTATTTTTATTTATTTTGAGAATGTGTGTGGGTGGGGGGAGAAAGGAGTGGCACGGGCAGAGGGAGAGAGAGACTCTTGAATAGGCTCCCTGCCTTTGCCGAGCCTGATACAGGGCTTGATTTCATGGTCCTGTGATCCTGACCTGAGCCGAAATCAAGAGTCCCAGGCCTGACTGAGCCACCTAGTAGGCGCTTCAGGAAAAATACTATTTTAGACATCTAAATCCCATGCTAGGCCAAGGGTATTTTTTTTTTTATTGTTACTTAAATTTTTTTTCCAGTGTTCCAAGATTCATTCCCCATTCCCTATACCCAGTGCTCCACGCATTAGGTGCCCCCAGTGCCCACCACTAGGCTCTACCATCCCTCCACCCCCCTGCCTCCAAGTCCCTCAGTTTGTTTATGCGTCCAAAGTCTCTGTTGTTTCGTTTCTCTCCCTGGATTACCCTACTTCCCATTTACTTTCCTTCACCCACTGTCCTCCAGGTTACCCCTCATGCACCACAAGTAAGTGAAACCATGTGATACTTGACTTTCTCTTCTTGGCTTATTTCACTCAGCATAATCTCTTCCAGTCCAGTCCATGTTGCTACAAAAGTTGGATATTCATCCTTTCTGATGGAGGCATCATATTCCATTGTATATATGTACCACATCTTCTTTATCCATTCATCTGTTGATGGGCACCTTGGCTCTTTCCACAGTTTGGCGATTGTGGCCATTGCTGCGATGAACATTG
>PITA01010328.1:0-72533 GCA_004023965.1 Spilogale gracilis
AAAAAGGACAGTCTTTTCAACAAATGGTGTTGGGAAAATTGGACAGCCACATGCAGAAGAATGAACCTGGACAATTTTCTTATACCACACACAAAAATAGATTCAAAATGGATGAAAGACCTCAATGTGATACAGGAATCCATCAAAATCCTTGAGGAGAACACAGACAGTAACCTCTTCAACCTCAGCCACAGCAACTTCTTCCTAGAAACATTGCCAGAGGCAAGGGAAGCAAGGACAAAAATGAATTATTGGGACTTCAAGATAAAAAGCTTTTGCACACCAAACAGTCAACAAAACCAAAAGCCAACCAACGGAATTGGAGAAAATATTTGTAAGTGACTTATCAGATAAAGGGCTAGTATCCAAAATCTATAAAGAACTTATCAAACTCAACACTCAAAGAACAAATAACCCAATTAGGAAATGGGCAGAAGACATGAACAGACATTTCTGCAAAGACATCCAAATGGCCAACAGACACATGAAAAATCTTCAATATCACTCATCATCAGGGAGATACAAATCATACCCACAGTGAGATACCACCTTACACCAGTTATAATGGCTAAAATTAGCCTGTCAGGAAATGACAGGTGTTGGCGAGGATGCAGAGAAAGGGTAACCCTCCTACATTGTTGGTGGGAATGCAAGTTGGTGTAGCCACTCTGGAAAACAGTATGGAGGTTCCTCAAAAAGTTGAAAATAGAACTACCCTATGACCCAGCAATCACACTAATGGGTATTTACCCCAAAGATACAAATGTAGTGATCCGAAGAGGCATGTACACCTGAATGTTTAGAGCAGCAATGTCTACAATAGCTAAATGGTGAAAAGAGCCTATATCTCCATTAACAGATGAACAGATAAAGAAGTGGTATGTGTGTGTGTGTGTGTGTGTGTGTGTGTGTGTGTGTGTGTGTGATGGAATACTACACAGCCATCAAAAATTGAAATCTTGCAATTTGCAACAACATGGATGGAACTAGAGGGTATTATACTAAGTGAAAAAAGTTAATCAGCAAAAGACAATTATCGTATTATCTCTCTGATATGAGGAATTTGAGAAACAAGACAGAGGATCATAGGGGAAGGGAGGGAAAAATGAAATAAGATGAAACCAGAGAGGGAGAAAAACCACAAGAGACTAAATCTCAGGAAACAAAGTGAGGGTTTCTGGAGGGGAAGGGATGGGAAGGATGGGGTGTCTGGGTGATGGATATTGAGTACTGTGAATTGTGTAAGACTGATGATTCACAGACCTGTACCCCTGAAACAAATAATGCATTATAGGTTAATAAAAAAAATAGAAAAAAAATACCTTCTCTTCTCTCTTCCTCCTTTGTAGCTACAAATGGCTATCTGAGCACATTCTGCCAATGATTTGTAGTGGATGTGTTGTAAAGCAGATTTCATGGGGATACCTTAAAAGAGAGAAAATGACCTCATCTTATTCTTCCAATTTGTAAATACAGTAGCTGGAGCTCTAACATTAATTCTTGCTTTTTGGCTTTCTTGAGGATGAAAGCCACAGGTGGAGGATAATGAAAAAGAAAGCTGAAACACTATGTACCAGATGACAATATCAGCTCACCATACTGGCTCTGTATTGCTTGCCTCCAAAATCCTTTTTATAATACAGAAATAAATCTTTACCTTAAATTTAGTTTAGTTTTGATTCTTCTCTTATGTGCAGCTACATCTAATCTAGGTTGACACGGATAGCAATTTGAGGATATATGTCAATAAGGAGTGAATCTTATTTTGGCCTTCAGTTGGCCATGTGACCATATTTTGGCAAATGATCTGCAGTGGAATTATTTTGACAGGAGCTACAAGGAACTGTTTGAGTTAAACACAAGAGAATTATCAAGGAAAACACCAGGAGGCTATCTGTGCAAAAGGTCTAAAGAAGGTGAAAATAAAACCTTTGATATTAAAATAAAGGCAACAAAAACTCCAGTAAAATATAAAGCATTTAAAAAAATGGCATTACTTTGGTTCTATAATGAACAGTAGTTATACAAACAAAATCATTAAAACAACAATAAGTACCTTTGTGAGGGAAAGCTTTCTTCCAGAAATGATCACTATTTCCTTCTGCTAGGAATCTTCATTCAGACTATGACAATTACTAAAAATGAAATTTCTTCAGGATATTTAAATGTTGGCTTCTTTTCCTGTATTTACCTGATGTGTGGTGAGACCTCTAGAGGCACACTCTTATTCAGCTTGGGAAAGTTTTATTATACATATGATTATTATTTATATTCCACTGATTAATTTCTTCAGAAATACCAATTACAGCATCTTGCAAATATCTCAATATTATTAATAATTGCTTGTATAAATGCTGTTTTTCCTACTAAACTGGTTCATTGATCATATAAACAGTGTTTTTCAGCTCTGTATTTCCAGAACTTAGCCTAGCATCTGGCACATCGGAAGTGCTCAAGGTTATTAAATGAATTAACATTAGAAAACTTCAGTTCATTATTACAAGAACATGTTACTTTTGGGCTATTTCCTTAAGGAGGGAGAAAAAGAAAACAGTGAGAGAAGAAGTGATTGAAGGGGAAAGGATAATACTGAACACATTTAATAGATTTCCCTTCTTCAAAGCACTTAAGCAGCAGCAAGCATACCCTCTGAGCATGTCCGATGATACTTCAAAGCTTCTCTTCACAGATCACCTTGCAATTCCAGGTCACAAGGTGAGAGCTGCCAGCAGTCCTGGTATTAAACTACAGCACCAGCTTCCAGTCCTCCTTTAAATGAGGTGGCTTGTGATGGACTAGCCTAGGGTAACTGTGCCAACTTACAGCTGCCCTGTCCTCTCTCCCTGCCAAATGGACTCAGACTTCAAGTGAGTAGTTTCACAAGGCTGCAAGGAATGGATATTTATAAAGACAAGTTATGTCATGGTCATATTCACAAAGTATCACCATCAGCTCAGCATCCCGGCAAATCAGAACCATACCTTCTGGGAACAATTGGCTTTGCTTAATGATGTTAGGAAGGGCGTCACATGGGGAGAATGAGGAGTAGGTAGGTCTGACCAACTTAACCAAATAGAAACATATAACCTCTTTTTTTTTTCCTTTCTTCTCCCTCTCTCTCTCTCTCTCTCTCTCTCTCTCTCTCTCTCTCTCTCTCTCTCTCTTTACATAGGTCTTTGTCAGAGGCCTTTGACGTATAGTGGAAAGAGCATGTATCTTAGAATTAATGGACCTTGTCCTTGGTTCAGTTTCTGCACTTACTGGCTTTGTGTCCTTGAGCAAGTCCCTTTCTACCTCTGGGCCCTGTTTCCTCATTTGGAAAATGTCAACTTCATTGAGTTATATGAATTATATTGAGCATTATAAAGAAATAATGGATGTGAGCATCCTTTATAAAATGCAAACCTTATTGCTCTTTTTCAAACTGGGAGATGCCTCAAGGCTGTTCAGCATATTATATTCAACTCATATGTAAAGAATGTTAAAGATAAATATTACCAAATCAAGAAGAATTGCTTGTGTTAATAAACAGTATGGGAAAAAATTTTGCTAATACTTAACATTCTTTATTAATCTACTAGTCAAATTTTATTGAGCATATCATCACTATCATCAAAAATATTTAAGTGTCTACCATTTATTTGGTAGACATTTATCAAATGCTCAATGAGTGGACTAGTAAGGAAAAAGAAGAGAATCCACATTCAGATTTAGATAGCTATAATAATTCAAGGCTATGTTGGTGGGTAAGTGTTATATGAGCAATTTCTAGAATCACACCTGGATAAATATATGATATCTCATCCCATTTAACTCTTAGCTAACACAAGAATTCTGTTATATTCTGATAACTAAGAAGTCACAGGTCACGGGGGAGGGGGGCATTCTATCTTAATTACACTTAGTTGTTAGAAAATTCTTCTTTATAGTTACCACTTGGGCCACTTGCAGCCACACAACTAACTTCTACATGATCTCCACTTGGATATTTAAAGATGGTCTTCATGCCTCTGTGGTGCCCCTTTGTCCTGGAGATAGAGTTCCATTCTTCAGATCCAATTGTTCCTTACTTTCACCATCCTGCTTTGTCACTTGTGGGTCTGCCCAGGTTTCCTGCATCCTTGTCAATGTGTTACATCCAAATTGGCCTCAAAATTCCAGAGTGGTTCCTACTGGGCATAACAGAATGGAACTCTAAGCTCTGTGTTTAAGGTTCTCATTGGAATTTACAATCCTAGAGATTATTAGCAAACCATCATTTTGTTTACATGTAGCATATCTCTTTCATGTAGCTACATGCTCTTATTATATTTGTAAAGTTTGCTTTTTAGAACCAAAGTTCACAACTTCAAAATTACATTTATTTGTTGATGTTGTCATAAACACCTACCTCTAATATAGGTCATTCCTAATATAGTACAGTCTCTACTAGGATCAAGGGAAGAATTATTCAAGGGTTACTGCATAGTATGTAAGTCATGCATTGACTCTGAGAGTTTACCTATAATTCAGTTTTAATCACTTTCCACAGTTGTATTTATGATGTCAGTGTTCTCCCATTTCCTGCAGAACGAGGGGATCGATCTACTCATAATCTTACTAAGATTTTGAATAACCCTTCCCTCTGGTAGTCAAAAAAACAACAAAAAAAGTAGGCATGGGAGTCAAATAGGGACAGGAATATTGGTTTTTATTGTTGATAAATTAAATTCAAGTATGTGGTATGGTGCTGGCCAAGGATGTACTACTACCTGTTTGCCATTGCACAGTAGAGGTGCTCTGCTCTCCCGAGTTTCCTGCATCATGGCAACTGGAGCAAAATATAAAATCAGGCAAGCAAATGGGCAGCACACAAAGAGAACCCATAGGGGCAAATCTTGACACAAGAGGGCCAGAGTCTAATTTCCCACATCAGATTCACTCCTCCCTTGGGGTGAGTAGAAGTGCTACTTCTAAAGAGTGACCTAGTCCATTTTCTAAGCCAAAAAGACATACTAAACAAAGGAGAGAATGGTGCCCTGAGCAAATTCTGCATTCACAGATAGGTGCTGAGTTCCACTTCCCCTGTCTGCCACAGGCTGAGCTGGCTTGTATGGGTGCAGCTACCTCTTCCATGGTCCCCTACCTGTCCACACAAGGCCCTGCAGCCATGCCTGTTTGTCCTTGGCCTTGTGAGTTTTTGTCTGAGGGGCTAATGGTCCAACAGTCAGCTTGGAAACCGCTCATATCCTTCCCAGCACACCATCGCCTTCCCTTGGAATCTCACACTCTATAAGGGCTGGCGTTACTTGATGTTAGACACCTGGATATGGAGACAAAAAAAAAAAAAAAGCGCCTTATGGGTTTGCTTTTCTCTCCCTGAAGTCCCTGACTCCAAGCTGTGCTTCCCTGGGTGTTAGCTGAGAGGAGCAAACTGCTGCCCAGAGATGAGCACTGCTGTTGACATGCCCCTTAATCCCACTCCTGGGGGGAGGGTAGTTAGAGTTAGATGTTTATATCCTTTTTCTCCTGATTTCTTTTTTACTCTTAATATCATCTTCTTATCTTCTCATTTCTGGGTACAAATAGTTCTCTGATATTGTACAAGTTATCTGGAAGATTTCGCAGTCTCCTGTTCTACCCAAAAGCAAAACAGGCAGAACATCTTTTATAATCTCCCTATCCAAGCAGTGTGTCCCTACTTCTTCACCTTCTAGAAGTTAGTTGGCATCACCCCATACAAATATGGCTCCTGGGTCCATTTACTTCTATGTGTGATTTGTGAGGATAAGCCAGGTCATAGAAGCCCATTTACAGTATTTAGAAGATACATTTGTACTAATTATCCAAACTCCCCATTTTTTTATTCTAGTAACACCCTTATTCTTTTCAAGTAATTCCATAATCATTATCTCATTTGGCTTTTAAAGGATCTCATGTGTGAGGCAAATCATCATTTTGTCTTCCCATTCTATATCCAGAGGTAGAGGCACAAAATGATGGTCATGAGCTCCAGGCTTAGAAGAGAGTTGGGGGCAGAAGTGGAATGATACCACACCTGACCCCCAAGGCAATAAACGTTCTGCTGCATCTGTCTGATCAAGCTTTATAGGATTAGGACTCTCATATCGCTGACAAGATGCTACCCCACAAGAAGTCAACTCCTTGTGTTGGCAGAAATTCTTGAGAAAGCCCTCCCTGAGTAAATGGAAAAACTTCTTTATTTTGGGGAAAAATAAAATAAAAAATGTCACCAATGTATGATGACAGATGGTAACTACATTTATGATAGTGAGTGTTGCATAATATATAGAATTGTCAAATCACTATGTGGCACACTTGAAACTAATACAACATTGTGGGTCAACTTTACTTCAACAATAACAATTGAGAGAAAAAAAATCACAGATTTGGGTGACATTTCAGTGGCAGAGTTTAAGCATAGTGGAAACTAGTGGGAGACGAAGCAGTTCAGTGATTCAGTTTACCTCTGTGCAACCTGTTTGGAGTAGCATAACAGCTCAGATGACCTAAGGGAAAAAGAAAACATTCGTTTTATTCTTGTAGAATGCCAGTGAAAGAACTTTTATGCTATCTCTTAAAGCCACTGGGGGGAAAATTCGGATGGACAAGGAGAGCACTTCTGTGCCTACATATTTGTCCACATTATGTTAATGAGAAGATGAATTGTAGACATGCATCTCCACAGAGCTTGCAACACTGTGAAGTTTTCTTTAATTAATTCTTGCTCCTGTATTCTATAGTAAAATGAAAGTATTACTAAAAAGAAGAAAAAGAAAAACCATGGACAACTAAAACCTCCCAGCAAGAAAACCTCTGTAATTTTGGATAACTCCTATGTCCAATTATTCCACTTTGATGAAAAGAGGAAAAAAATGCAAAGGAATCTATGTGTGTAGATGACTTGAGGGCATCCACCCATATCCCAAAGCAGCATGTTTCCAAAGGGCAGAGATAGCTTCATGCAATACTTCCTTTCTTTGTTTAATTTCCTCACAATGAATCCTTCTCAAAGGAAATGTGCCCAAGTTCTCTCTGTCCCACATTGTTTTCAAACCATTGTTTTCACCACTGCATGCATGCATTCCTAAATGACAAGGCGACTGGGTCTAAACTTTGATATGTTGTAAGAAAACTCAAACTGACAGGTGGAGGAGGCAGAAAGAAGAAGGCACTGCCCATGCCTCCCTCATCCCAAATGTCATCCCTTCCTTGTCTAGGCTAAGCAGGCAATCCTGATGAAGAAACGAGCAGACACTTGAAAGTTTCTGACAGGTGTCATGGGCACAGGCACTGAGTGGCTAGGAGTGATGGAGCTTGACGTGACAGTGGCAGAGTGATCGAGACTGGCTCCAGGATATGCAGAGTTTGGTGTATGTCATTTCTAATTCTTGTCATGCCCCGACTCCAGAATGGTAACTACAAATGGACAGAGCCAGTGGGAAGTGTTCAGAAAACTCAAAAACATTCTTTTTTGATGAAGTGATATTGCCAAGCTGCAATAACCTGGGATCAGCCACCTAAAGTCTGCGCCCTTCTGCTAGGAAGGGTCAGGAGGGGAAGGTGGAGCTGGTCACACTGGTTTAATGTGATTTGCTTGCTCTCTTGCTTTGTTCTCTGCATTGTCCTCCAAGAAAAGGGTTTCAATTATTCTAGTTCTTCCCCACATTTCTGTGTGCAATGCTTGTGCTGCCAGCATTTCCCCTACCAATAACTTCTGAGGACTTTAATTTCTTTAATATAATGATCTTTGCAGCAGATCCTGCAGAATCTAAATATTTGGCAAACCTGCTCTTCTGACCCGACTGGAGAGTGATTTATAATGGGAAAGGAGAGCTGGCTTCTCAGTAACACTGTGCAAAGAGTTTCATAAATATTCCTCTGTTGCATTATTTTGAAATATTACTTCTTTTAACAGTCTGCCAAAGTCAAATATTTCTGCTAAATAAAAATCCATGGCCAGTCCTCTCACTCAGCCAAAGTAACAGGTGGTAACCAAGCTCACCTGGTGGGAGAGCCTGGCTTGATTAACTCCAGCCCAGAAGTGATGGTTAACTGGCATTAAGGCATGATGGATGGCAGCAGATGTGCGTATAATCTTCAGCCCGGCCTTCCAGCCTACTAACAGAGAATATGTATATTTAATGGCTCTTAACTCAATACACTGGCTTGTCATTACGCCTTTTTAAATAACATAAGGACTTTTATAAGTACATTCATTTTGTAAAAATTCAACAAATAATTATTTGATTAAAAAGACCGTGGTACACATAGGCTCTGAATCTGGTTTCTACGGAAAATCCCCGGGAGCCTCAGGCACTCTGATCAATCAACTGCGGTGTGACTGTCTGCCTCGGCAATTGCCAACGTCAATGCTGAAGTGGAATGAGAATTCTGGTGTCACAATGACCTGAGGAGGTCTGAAATTTGAGAATAGCAGGGCCCCCGAGTAGATAGCTTAATTGCAACCAGCCTGTGAGTGCCAAGGTAAGTTTGGGCCATATGTGCTTCTACATCTCAGTTTCAGCTACTTTCTGCTCTGGTTTTGTCCTTGGTGAGTGGAGATGACCCATATAGCAGATTATCTCCTTTTGCCTGAGAATAGTGATGGCCAGCTTGTGTCAGGACCCCCAGGTCCTCCCTGTGCATGCATCACCCTTGGTCTCTCATCCTTTTCCGTGATTCAAGCTCTCATCTCTACAATGCTTACTCCTAGATATGTCTTGCTAACTAAATCATCTTCCAACCTCTCGCCTTGCAACTCCATACTGACAATAAATCTTGATATGCATACACCCAAGGCTGAAGGAATCTGCTTGCTACTACCAGTTATGTTCTCTGCTGGTTCCTGACTCTACTGGTGGTTCTGCCATTGACCCAGCCTCTATATTTCAGGAGGACTTTAAATTCCCCTCTTCCTTTACTGTCTGTAGTCAAGGAATCATTCAGACCTGTCAGTTTTCTTATGTAAAATTTCCTCCATCAGCCCCCCATTCTGATTCTTGAAATGTTTTTATAGCTTGCTTTTTAAATTACGTATTTTCATCATGAACTTTTCAGACAATATGGCAAAACATAAAGGAAGAGTAATGTAATCAAAACAGAAAAGACTAAAAGTAATATTCAAAATCACACTGCCCATTAAGTATCTCATATAATTAGGTAACATTCTTTGACGCTGTTCTAATGCACATACATGGGTGGATGGATAGAGAAAGCTAAAACAGATTACGCTACCCATGTTATTTTAATTAAACATAATTTTGAGAGGAAAAAAATGTTTAAAAGTAGGGGAATTGCTTAACTTCAGTTGTTTCTTTACCACAAGAGATAGAAATGCCTACATTGTCTAAGGCTAAAAAAACTAAGAACTTCCAACTTTAAGAGACTGTGGAAATATTATACTTCTTAAAATTTTATGTCAATTTTAATCAAGAGTGATCAAATTCACACAATGAAAGGTAAGTGGATGGCCCTTTTATACTTCCTGTCAAGATCCCTAGCCCCACTTCCCAAATTTATTTACTTACCACGTGTTATAACACTTAAGTTCTGTAAGCACAATGTACAGAGTATAATCATCTTAGTTCTTTCTTTGTATTAATTTATTGGTCACCACCAGTCTTCTCCATTCCTGAGTGTTTTGGTTTTGATTCTTCCTGTTTGGTTAGATTTGGGGCTGTGGAGTACTTTTCTCAAAAAGAAGTTTTGTGCTGCATTCTGCGAGTTCTTTGCACACCACATCATACTCCTATTCTATCAGCAACATTTAGCCACGGTAGTCCTGGTTTCTGACATCGAACATCCCATGCCCCTTTTACAAGTCACCATTCTCTTTCTTAGGCTAGATTTCATCATTGTGTGATTGTATTTTCATCCTCTTACCACTACTAAAAAGGGAGGGAAGGAAAGAAGTAAGGAGGGAAGGAAGGATGGGAGGGGAGGAAGGAAAGAGAGAAAAGAAAAAGGACTAAAGCACCTAAAGGGTGCTTGCTATATGATCAAGTTCTTTCACACTTGAAAATGTCTTCACTTTTCTCCTGTACTTGAATGTTCTTTAGAATTTTCTGCTCATTTTTTTTCTCAATATGCTATAATTTCAGTTTCTATTTTATATTTGCAAAAAGAGCTGTTTATGGGATTTTTTAATGTTACTTGTATTGATACTAATATTATTTCATTGTAAGCTAATACATTTTTTAGTACTTTGAAATTTATTGGGGACTTCCAAGTAATCTAATATATGGGCAAGCTTTGTAAATAGTCTATGCCTTAAAGATATATTTATATTTTTTAAAGATTTATTTATATTAGAGAGAGAGACAGACAGAGTGAACAGGGAGGAGGGGCAGAGGGAGAGAAAACACTGAAGCAGACTGCCTGCTGAGGGCAGAGCCCAACATGGGACTCAGTTCCAGGACTCTGAAATCATGACCTGACCTCAAATCAGGAGTGGGACACTCAAATGACTGAGACACCCAGACATTCCAAGGTAGTATAGTCCTTATTTTCAGTGTTTCAAGCTCAAAATATATTAATTAATACACCTATTTTTTACACCCCCCCTTTTTTTTTGAGGGAGAGTGAGTTGGGAAGTAGGGACAGAGAGATTGAGAGAGTATATTAAGCAGGTTACACACACTGAGTGGAGCCTGACACAGGGCTTGATCTCTTGACCCTGGGATCATGACCTGACCCCAAATCAGGTGTCAGATGCCTAGCCAGCTGACCCACCCTGGCACCCTCAGTTATGTTATTTGAGTCTTCTGTTTGTTTCCTTATAAAGACAGATGAGTTAAAACCTTAGACCAACATATTTTTCTTATCCATATAACTATAGCATAACATATAACATAAATCATGATTTATGAATGTGAATCCTATATTATTGAATTCATATAATCACAACAGTTATGTGTTCATTCAATATTCTAGTCTTAGCCTATTATTAACATATATATATTCTATATAAATATATAAATAAAATATAATATAGTTCAGATTATTTAAGGATTTGGGGATGAATTCAATAAAATGTATTAAGTTTGCTAACTCATTTTCTTTTTTATTTCATCTTGTTTATACTTGCCTTTTATTCCCCCCATCTTCTGAGTCACAATGTATTAAGTATGTCTCTTGTACAGAATAGAGTTTTGTTTTTTTCATTAACAATATTTATGTACATTTTATTATGAAAATTTTCTAACAGAGTTGAAAAACTTTAGAGAAATGTCTATGGGCTTTGTTAATCCAATCTGAAATGCTTCATGTGCATTTCTATGTTGGTCAGCTTTGTATCAAATTGACTAGGTTTTAGTACCTATTTATTTCGTCATACCCTAGTCTAGGTTTCTGTGAAGGTATTTAGCAGATGTTAATAACATCTACAGTCAATTGACTTTAAGTAAAAGATTATTCTTAATTATCTGGCTGGGCCTGGTCCAATCGGTTTAAGGTTTTTGTTTGTTTGTTTTTAGTTTAAGGTTCTTAATAGCCAGAACCTGAGGTTTTCTTTTCTTTTTTTTTAAGATTCTATTTATTTATTCAACAGAGAGAAACACAGCTAGAGAGGGAACACAAGCAGGGGGAGTGAGAAAGGGAGAAGCAGGCTTCCCACCAAACAGGGAGCCTGATGTGGGGCTTGATTCCGGGTCCTGGGATTGTGACCTGAGCCAAAGGCAGACACCCAACAACCAAACCACCCAGGTGCCCAGAACTTGAGGTTTTCTTAAGGAAAAAGAAATTCCACCTGTGCATGGCAGTATTGGCTCCTGTCTAAGAGACTCAAGCCTGCATTTCCTGATGGCCCATACTACATATTTTGAACTTGCCTAGCCTATCTCACCATCACATAAGCCAATTCTCTGCTATAAATATCTTTATATATATAATCACTGGTTGTACTTCTTTGTTGAAACCTGACTGATATGGCATCCTAAAGGGGGCAATAAATACATTAACTTATTTTTTAGTTCTTATCCTCCTACTGTATTATTTTATTCTATTTCTTTCCTTCCTAGTCTTATTAAAGTTTAGTATGTGCGTGAGTTTTTATGTGTTTGTGTTACAAGTGTTGCATCTGCTGATGTCTGGAAGCAAGGACCAAATATGCAATGATTGGAGAGTTATGTGCAATAATCCCTCAGCCACTCGGTATATAGTATTTTATTGCAACATCTTGAGCTGACAATACAGTGCCCCTCACCATGGAGTAAAGAATCTGCAACAGCCAATAGGAGCCAACATACGCCCATCCAAGCCATGTTTTCATTATAAACCCTAGAAGTGACTATGCAAATCACTCTAAAATCAATTCTATGGCTTGAAAGCAACCAATATAAAGATGCAATACCTTTAAAGGAAACAAGAGTAGGACGGACAGCTGATGTCCCATGAGAAACTATAGCACATTGTGGACAACAGAATGGTATATTTGAAGTACAGAAATTAAACTGCTGTCACTTTATAATTTCACACTCAGCAAACAATATCCTTTAATAGTGAAAACAAAAATGTTTCTAGACAAAGACTAAGAGAATTTGCTGCTTACAAGTGTAAGCTAAATAAAGACTAAAGGGAGTTCTGGCAGAAAGAAAATTTTCTGACAGAATCAAGGGTATGCAGTAAGGAATAAAGAGCTCAATAAAAAATATTTATGTGAACAACCAGAAAAGCATACTGACTGTACCAAAGAGCAATGTCTTGTGTAATTCAAAATACATATCCACAATTAAAATGTAATGTGAAAGATATCAAAGATGCTAGAATAAATGGAGGTTAAATATTTAAGGATTGTCTGGAAAAAGGTGAAAATACTAACATATTAGATCCTAATAACTTAACAATGTATTTTATAATATGTAGGAAAATGACAAAAAGAATAGAAGAAAAAAAGCTTTTTAATGAAACAAAAAATAAAAATATTTGATTAATCAAAAAATGTTGAAGAAAGGAGAGACAAAGGAACCAAAATTAGACAATAAATGGAAAACATGAAGATGGTAAATATGTACCCAAATACATTGGTAATAATATTAAATGTAAATTGCCTGAATATTTCAATAAAAGACAAATAGACTGGATAAAACCTCAAACTCATACTTACAAGGACAACTTAAACTAAATTGTAGAATGGCTTGAATATTAAAGGATGGAGAAAAGAGATGGAAATATTAGCCATAAGAAACCTGGTGTAATATCAGATGAGGCATGAAGAATTCATAGAGACAATTTCCTGACAAAAGGCCTATTATTCAAGAAGATAGAAAAATTTATATGAACCTAAAAATGACCTCAAAATATGTAAGTAGTAATTGAAAAAAAACAACAGAGATAAATCTATAAATAAAATGGGAGAATTTAACATGCCTCTCTTGGTAACTGGTAGAACAAGCAGACAAAAATTAGTAAGATCTAGAGCCCAATAACAGCATAATGAACAAATATGAATCTAACAGAGGACATTGAATTGAACATTGACAGAATCATATTCTTTTCCAGTAAATATGAAACATTTATCAAAATTTGCAACATGCTACACTTTAATATTAGTCTCCACCAACTTTAGTGTCTCACCCTTGACACTACTGACATTTTGGGCTTGATAAAATTCTTTGTCATGAGAGGGTGTTCTGTGCACCATAGGATGTTTAGCAGTATTCCTGACTCTACCCACTAGATGCCAGTATCAGCTCCCCTCCCCCAGTTAGGACAACAGCACTCATCTCCAGATATTGCCAGATGTCCTCTGGTGGGCAAAATCGTGACTGATTTAGAGTATGTTCTTTTAACATTTAGAGTATGTTTAGTGAAACCAGTGATCAATAACAAAGATGTTTAAGACTCCTGCAGTATGCAATTAGACAATAGAGTTACAAAAAAACCCACAAGGCAAAGAATTGAAATGAAAATGGAAACATATTTTAAATTGAATTATTATGAAATAAAGCTTATACAATGAACTCAAACTGTTCTTAGAAGGAAATATAGAATTAAATACATATATTAAAAAAGAAGTAAGTATAAATTCAAGATAGGAAGATCAGGATTTATAGCCAAGTGAGATTGGCAAATGTTCTCCCCAAAAAGTAACTATAAAGCTGGACAAAATTAGCCAGTAATATGTCATTGCTCCGGAATTCTGCAAAAGTCATATGATGATCTGTGATAAATCACTGAATGCAGGATAAGAAGAGGGAATTCTGTGGCATTCAGACCTGGGGATGGAGCTACTCCTATTCCCCCTCCTTCAGAAGGTGATATGGAGATTCTGCCAGGACAGAATAGGCCATGAGGACCAGAGGTTTTCTGACACTGTTGAGGAGGACTCACTCCATTTGGGGCAGCAGGTATTGCCCATCTTCAATGGAAATGACTTCTCTAAGATAAACAAGTGGTAACACCAATGGCTTCATTCTAGTAGCCTGAGGTTGTAGTCCTGATTGGGACAAACATATTTTTGGCTGAGTATATATACATGGTCAGTGGAGACGGAGAGCCTCCAGACTATTCTCACATTAAACTCCTGGCTGACCCTGAGGCTGCATACATAAAGTACAAGACTCAGAAGGAACTAGAGGACAGTAAAGCACAAGGCAGACTGAACACTTCCTGGATTTTTTAATGCCTCATATTTAGAATATGTGAAGAACTCCTGTAACTCAATAATAAGATGAAAAATTGAATTAAAATGCACATAAAATATTTGAACAATCATTTTATCAAATAATATGTAGAAATGGCTAATATGCATAAGAAAGCACTTAATACCATTAATTTCTAGAGAAATACAAATTGTAATTACAATGAGATATCACTATACACTCACTAGAATCACTATAGTCAAAAAGAAAGGCAATGTCAAGTATTGGTGAGAATGTGGAGAAACTAGAAGCCTTATGAATTGCTGATGATAATGTAAAATAGTACAGAAACTTCAGAAAACAATTTGGCAGTTTCTTAAACATTTGAAGATAAATGTAATATATGAAGATAAATTTAGTATATGAAGCATTATTTCTACTCCTCATAACCTATCCAAGAGAAATGAATACATATGTCCACACAAAGATATGTATATTAATATTCAGAGCTGCATTAGTCATTCATTCCTGATATTTGTAATTTATGTCCTTTCTCTTTTTCTTGACAAACCCCTAGGAAGATTGATTAAAAAGAAAAAAGAGCAGGCACAAGTTACAAATATCAGGACTAAATAAGAGAATGAAAATACAGATCCTATAGGCATTTGAAGGAGGGTATCATGAACAATTTTTGCCAATAAACTTGAAAAACTAGATGAAATACTCAATTTAAAAAATACAACTCACTAAAATTGACACAGGAAGAAACAGAAAGTCTGATTATCCATTTATGTGATTTAAAAAAACCTGAATTTCCAGCAAAAGTACTCTTAAGGAATGATGGTGAAATAAAAACATTCTTATATGGAGGAATGCTAAGAGATTTTGTTACAAGCAACAACCCTGATCTAGAAGAATTGGTAAAGGAAGTTCATCAGACAGAGGGACATGATAACAGAAGAAAACTTAAAACTATGGTAATAAAGGAAGAACAACAGAAATACTAATATTTAGGTAAATATGGGAGGCTATGTTTTTTCTACTGAGTTCTTTAAAAATGTATTTGTTCATTGAAATAAAAAAATTAAAACATTGTCCTGAAGGGTCTTCAATGTATACAGATATAATATATAGTAAGACAACTATAGCAAAATAAGGGAGGGTACAGGAACCTATATATTCCTGCATTACACACACAAAGTGGTAAATGTTGATTCTAAGTAGAATGTTGAAGTTACTGTGAATTGTGTGAGACTGATGATTCACAGACCTGTACCCGTGAAGCAAATAATATGTTATATGTTAATACAAAAAAAATGTTGAAGTTAAGATTGTATTTTTAATCCCTATGACAACAAATAAAAATTATATAAATACATTTAAAAACATAGTACACAATTTAAAATAGAATGCTGAAAATTTCTGAAAACCCCAAAAAGGACAGTAAAGAAGAAACAGAGGAACAAAAAGCAGAAAACAGGGGCACCTGGGTGGCTCAGTTGGTTAAGCAGCTGCCTTCGGCTCAGGTCATGATCCCGGAGGCCCGGGATCGAGTCCCACATCGGGCTCCCTGCTCGGCGGGAAGCCTGCTTCTCCCTCTCTCACTCCCCCTGCTTGTGTTCCCTCTCTGGCTGTGTTTCTCTCTGTCAAATAAATAAAATCTTTAAAAAAAAAAGCAGAAAACAATAAAATGGTAGATTTAAATCTAAACATATCAACATCACTAAGTACTAATGGTATAAACATACCAATTATAAGAAAAAGATAGCCAGAATTCATAAATATGTAACTAAAAGAAACTATAGAAACTCTCTGGAACTATAGAACATACATAGATTAAGAGCAAAAAGCACCAAAGTCTACCTTGCAAACATTAATTTTAAAAAAGGTCTGGAACGTTTACATTAGTATCAGACAAAGTAGAATTTAGAGTGGAAAAAATTACCAAAGATAAAGGTGGGTAAATTGATAAGATATCGATATACTAAAAAAAAGACATAATGATCCCAACTAGGTATACAACTAACTAGAGCTTTAAAACTGACTACTATGGGTTGAATTGTAGCCTTCCAAAAAAAGTGTTCAGTAAGTGCTAATCCAGTATAAATGGTGTCTTCTTTAGAGGAGGAAAAGAAATACAATGTGGCAATTGTCTTAATACGTGTTTTCTTTGGAGGGGTACTGACTGGAATGGGCCATGAGGGATCTTAGGTAATACCAGTAATATTGTATTTCTTGATCTGGGTGGTGGTTATGTAGCTGTGTGCATTTTGTGGGAAATCCATTAAGCTATGCTCTATTTTGTGTATTTTGTATATTTTATGTTTCTGCATGTATATCATAATCCAATAAAAATTCTATTTAAATTTTCTAAAAGTAATATGTCTATTGTCATTATGTCAAGTTTTATGGTCCTAGAACCAATTTCAGCTTCTAATATTCTATTCCAAACAAACAAATTATAGGTAGGTAGGTACATACGTACGTACGTACGTAGGTGGGTGGATATAGGATAGAGAGACCCATAACCCCCTGAAGAGTACTCATTACATGTTTGAGCAGTAGAGAATACCTTGATTTAGGCATATAGTAAGAATATCTTCAGCAGTTCCTGGGACTAGGGTTAAAAACAAGAGAGTGGGCAGTCTGAAGAGAAGGATGACTAGTTGTAGTAATAGTGGAGGTTTTGTAAAATTTAAAATGCTATTACTAGTATGGAGGTGCTGAATTACTATATTGCCCACTTGAAACTAATATAACACTATATGCTAACTAACTGGAACTAAATTAAAACTTGTTTTAAAAGTTATTATTATAATTATTAAAACTTACTAACCTCAAAAGGGACAAACATAAAATATACTCCCAAAGGGGACAAATTACTCAACTGATGATGTAATTGATTTGATTGCTCCTACATTTTCCCTTTATTATATAGTCAATTGATAATTGTATACTATGCATAATAAAATAGAAGTTCAGAAAGATAAAACAACATAAAAACAAAAAACCTGAATGAACCGACTAAACAAAAAGGCTAAATTGCTGGGCACCTGGGTGGCTCAGTGGGTTAAACCTCTGCCTTTGGCTCAGGTCATGATCTCAGGGTCCTGGGATCAGGGCCCGCATCGGGCTCTCTGCTCAACAAGGAGCCTGCTTCCTCCTCTCTCTGCCTGCCTCTCTGCCTACTTGTGATCTCTCTCTCTCTCTGTGTCAAATAAATAGATAAAATCTTTTTTTAAAAAAAAAAAAAGCTAAATTGCTGAAATGATACTGTGAGGCTATTTAATTTTAGACTAGAGGACTCAGTTCAGGAATAGACCTTACGCATGTTTAAAACAGGGGCCTACTGGAGTTCACCATACCTGGAAAACTAATCATTAATTTATGTAGTCCTTCAATAAAGAGAAATGTGCTTGTAGAGAAAGCATTTATTACTTGCATCTGAAAAGCAAGCAGCACCCAGTGAGACCTCACATCAGACAGATGGGTGATGGGAGACAGAGACAAGACGATATTTTTAAAAAATAGGAGAATGACAAAATCAAGCTTCTTGCTGCTTGTTGAATCCTCATTCCATGGAATATTATCCACAGCAGCTGGGTTTTTTGTGAGGGGCTTGAGAAAAGTGGAAGCCTCTTCCTGTATCCAGTACCTGGGGGCAAGCTCTCAACTCATGCTTTGTCAGAATATCACCTCTCATCCTTGATCATCAAAGAAACATCACATACTCTAACCATGTCTGTTGGTGTCTTTCACTCAGTATTATTGTCCCACTAGCCAACCAGGCATGCAGACTCAAGTTAAATTTTGCAGGATCTTACTGCCATTTTAAGGATGTTGTGCTTTATATTAAGTATAATGAGAATTTATTGAATAAGTTTATTTTACACTGACATGACTGGATTTATATTTTGCACTGAGCACCCTGGTTATCAGACATACTCACTGATAAGAAATGCGGGGTTCTTTAGGAAGTTCTTGCAGAAATCCAGTACAAGATGGTGCTGGCATAGACAAGGACAGGGGTCAGCAATCCTTTTCTGGAAAGGACGAGGTGGTAAACATGTTCAGCTTTGTCAGCCAGAT
Source organism: Spilogale gracilis (assembly GCA_004023965.1). Classification (NCBI taxonomy): domain Eukaryota; kingdom Metazoa; phylum Chordata; class Mammalia; order Carnivora; family Mephitidae; genus Spilogale; species Spilogale gracilis. Next base: position 18,672 of record PITA01010328.1, read on the forward strand.
GGTCTCTAGCAAAACCACTCCACTCAAAGTGGCCACAGGCAACCAATGGGTCTGTCTATGCTGCAATAAAACTTGGTTTACAAAAACAGAGCAGGTCTGACTTGGCCCACAGATCAAAGTTTGCTAACTCTGAATGAGGATGATGGTGAGGGAGACACAAGGTTTTAAGAGATGCTTATGAAGTAAATCAGAAGGTCTTTCTCACAGATCCAATGTGAGGGGGCGGGGGTGCTCACCCATGCATATGGGTTGACTTCACAGACTGGTAGTAGAGGCCTCTCATGCTCTGTCTCCATTCCCCCTTCCATCCAAATGTAGCATTCACTAGTCAGTGTCTTGGCTGTCCATCGCATCTGAACACCTTTCCAAAGCTTCCCGTGTTTCCACCTATGAATCCTTACTGCCCTAGTAGATGCCCAAAACTGCGTTTGCCAGCTTTCTGGCAGTGCAGGCATGTGACTTAGGCTCCCCTGGTCAGACTCTGATTCAGGATCTAGGGACTCAGTTAAGCAGATGCCAGCCAGACTCCACTCGGAAGGGAAAGAAGGAGAGATGTCCCAGAGACAGCAGTGACTGAGATGCTAGTGGCATGTCCTGACTCAGCACTGGGGCTGTGTATGAGCTACAGCCCGGGCTAAGTGGCAGTGATGTCCCCATTGATACAGCCCAGGACAAAGGAGGCTATGTTTCCCTGAAGAACCTCCAAACCTGGTTCTCTGGCTCTCCCAGATACTCTCTGAGTCATATAATATTCTCTAATAAGTTTCCTTCTTGAACTAGCCAGACTAGGTCCTGCTGTCCATAACTAAGAACCCAGGGATGCCTGGGTGGCTCAGTCATCAAGCATCTGCCTTCCACTCAGGTCATGATCCCAGGGTCCTGGGATCGAGCCCCACATTGGGCTGCTTGCTCAGCAGGAAGACTTCTTTCCCTCTCCCACTCCCCCTGTTCATGATCCAGCTCTCACTGTCTGTCAATTATAAATAAATAATAAGTAAGTAAGTAAGTAAATATCTTTAAGAACTCTCACTGGTTCCCTGCCTCCTCTCTCCTTCAGCCCTCTCTCTAGGCCAAAGAGACTTCTACAGAAGTTCCTGAACCATTCTTTCTATGAAGCATCTTTTAGTCTCATCAGGGCTATACGGGTTGCACAAGCAAAACATTTTTTAAAAAACCCAAATAAAAGGAAAATTATTAATAACTAAGCAGTAAGTTGAGAGAAGAAAATATTAAGCTTGAAGTCAAGTTTTCAAAAATAAAGTTAATGAGGATAGCAGTTGGTAAGACTGGAGAAAGGCAGTGCAGCCTGGAGGAAGTCCATAGTCAGGGCCTCAGAAGCAGGGAGACTAGTCTAACTTGTAGTATAGTTTGGGTGGGGACATAGATCAGGAGTCATATGGATGGGCAGGGCCAGGTCATGCTAGAGAGGCCTTGGAACATATCTGTGTGAGGGAGGACCTCCAGAGTGCAGCACCCCCATACAACTACTGACCTATGATTACCTCCCAGTGCTTCTCCTTCCTGGCCTTTGTATATGCTGTTCCCTCTGCCTGGAGGGATGTCTCCTTGTTCCTCCTGCTGCTAGCCTCAGCTAAATGCCACCCGTGGGATGGGCCACACCATGGATCAGGTTCTTGGGAAACCAGACTCAGATTTTTATGTAGGTTTATTGGAGAGAGCCCTCTGGAAAAAGTCCAGGAAGGGAGTGAGGGGAACAGGACTGAACAGAAAGGGAAGCTGAACCTCATGCAGCTTTCCCAGTGGCTTCAGCAGATTTCAGAATGGGCTCTGGAGCATCAGAACTATCCTGCCCTGAGGCAAGGGAGTCAGAAGTTAGTGTCTTCTTGTGGACCAGCCATTGGATACAAGTGCTCCAGAAAGAGTGTGTTACCTTGGGTAGGGAAATTCTTTTCAGGTAAGAGCAATTCCACAAATGTAGAGGAGGTGGGTGGTCAGGAAGTAAGAATATTACAGGCTAACTCCCACCAGCCCATCTCAAGTAGGTCCCGTGTTATCTTTTATTTTTTTATAGCATGCTATTACTTTCCTTCCCAGTGTTTATGATGATACATAATTACCTACTATATTATTATCTCCTCCAATAAACTCTAACAATCATGAGTATAAGAACCATGCCAATTATAATCATCATTTCATCCCTAGCATCTAGCTGAGTGCCTGGCACATGGGAGGTACTCAACCAATATTTGTTAAATGAATGAATGAGTGAATGAATACAAAAATAATGGATCAATGCAAGAAAGCAGACATGACTGACACTGGAGTGGAGCAGTGAGTCTGAGTGCGGCCTGGACCAAGGAAGGAGAAACCTGTGCTTACAGCTCACCTGAAGCACCCAGAAATACAGAGGAAGAGCGGACAGGGAATGGGATACCACAGACAGTGTGTCAAAGACACGCTGGACAAGACCTTTGACTTTGCTGACTAATACTGAGGGACTTAAACCAACAGAGCTTGAAACATGAATGTTGACTGAAAGAACAATCAGGAGATGCCCTGCAGAGATTGGTACAGCCTCTCTAGGAGAATTCAGAGCACTTCCTGTCAAAAGATGGTTTTCTCTCTCATATCATGGTGCTGACAAGTGGTAAAATTAAAAGTCAGACAAACAGCTTCCTTTGTGAGTGAATGGTTTCACAATCCATAAAGCATGTTCACATGACAATGCATGAAGGGTAAGATTTAACATCAAGGCTAAGACCAGGTAATTAATCAAAACCCTGATTCATTTGTACAGACCTGTAAGCAGTGCATTAGACTGCGTATTGTGGTTGATCCAGGACTTTCTATTCAAATGGGGCAGACCATATAGCTCAAGGCACTATGAGGTGGGACTATAAAAATCTCCTTAAGAGGGAAGTGACTTGAAGACCGAGGCCCGAGACACTACACCTCATTTCATCCAAGCTTGTGCTTCAAATTACAGATTCAATTCCCACCCAAGGATATGTTAAAGGAAAATGTTTTAAGGAAAAATTTAATCAAGCTCATGGATGATATAAAGTTTGAATATAAAGCAAAGAATGAAGAAGGGCTCTCTTACTGAGTTCATGGTTCACATTACTGGGGAACGGTTTTGGGCACCTGATTGAAGCCTTTCAATTAGAAACAGCGTCAGCAGAAGTTCATCCTTTATATCCAGCCCACACGGCATGGAGGCTCCCGCTTGTCGGGTGTTTGTGTGTGTGAGCCTATGATCCACTCGGTCATTATCTTGGTGGAAAAGAATAGATCCTGGAAGCATAGTCATGTTTCAAAAAATTTACTTTCTGTATATGTTGACATTCCAACCTTCCCAATGAGAGGACCACAAGGCTGTGAGCATCACGAGCTCTGGGGAAGAAAACGAATGTTGAGGAAAAAGGAGAAATGTCTCAATGAAAACTGAAGAAAGGCCATTTTAGAGTTTTAAGTGGGAGGTGACATAGATAGCATTGTGGAAGGAGCACAGGTTTTAGATTCAGACATGCTCAAGTTCAAATGCCGTGTAATCTTGGGTGTATGATTTGACCTCTCAGAGTTAGCTTCCTTTTCATTAGACAGGGGTTAAAACTAGCTTCAGAGAGACACACAATGCCATGCACTTATCTTTGTAATCACGATAGATACTGTTATATTTGTTATTGCTGTCTCTACCATCTTGCCTACAATACAGGCATTCTAGAAATGTGTTCATCCCCTCATCAGGTATCCCGGAAAATGGGACTGATTCAGTATTTCTTAACTCTTTCATACTCAGACTAACTTACAGTGTCCTACCTTCATTGTTCAGTGGTGCCTACATCTGAATTTCCACAGGACAATAGCTACCCTTAAGGAATGTCCCCTTTGGACCAAGTCTGTGCTTAGCCCTGGAAGAATAGAGAGAAATAAGACTCTGGGGCTCACAGGCACTCAGGGAAGAGACAGGAAACAGATCTCTTACTGTGACATGTAGCAGAGAGGAGTTTCCAAGTATAGCCGGGGTGTGGATGGGGAAGCCTGAGGGGATCAGAGAATGTTTTCTGGAAAATGATCAGTCAGAAGAGTGTGCCTGTATTAAAGGTTAGCATTAGCTCTGTTGTGCTTCAGGGCACAACAGGCACCTTTATTCAGCCCCTCCCAGGATCTTTCTTCCCTGAGTCAGAATATCTTCTTTAGGTCCCAGGTCACCTAGAATTCATCATGTCTTCAAGAGTCTTGCTCACAGAGTACTTACAAATTAGACGAAAAGTTGGGATGACTGAAACTTGGGGCATGCTAACAAAGAGCAACAGTGATGCAGGACTTGAGTGACTTGCCAAGACTGGGGAGGGTCACCTGCCATGTAGGCTCTCTTGGTCACACCATGCCTTGGATACCTAACCAACTGCTGGAACATAACATGGACTCAGCGCTCTAGCTCTGGGTCAGCAAGAGGTCCTTGACTTGGTGGGTTTTGCCTTGAAAAATATTTATAGTGAATAGGGCAGGTGCCACTTAAGAAAATTCTACAGTGAATTCCCCAGAGATTCATTACCCCTCAGACAGACCTAAGACATCCTCCACATGCTATTTCCAGAAAACAGGGCCTCAGAATAGCTAGGACCCTTCCCATCCCAAGCCACCACTGCCTGTCCAGATGGAGGGATCTCATGACATTCCCACATTTCTCATGGTTGCTTTCCCACCTTTTTATCTGGGATCTTTGCTCTCATATTCTGGGATTCTGATATCCTTCATGGTGAGTATATGGTTTTGTGCAAATCAGAGTCTGGGAAATGAATCATCGCCCCAGTTCTGGGTATGGGAGGGGGTGGGCCGGGGCTAGGGCATGCAGAAGAAGTCCCATTATTGGGTCCAGAGGCAAAAGTATCCTGTTCTCCACACCCTCAACATAATCACGTTGGTCTCATGTTATAAAATGATAGAGTACAACATGGTTAAATACATCACTGATTTGCCAATAATAGGAATTGGTGTGTAAGTCTAACTGGTGGTAGAGCTGCCTGAGGTATTGATTTTACTGTCTAATGGTTGAGAGAGATGTTATCTTGATTAATTAGAAGTCAAAAAACAAATGCATCTTCTATTAAATCCCTTGCGGCATTCACCTGAAAAAAATTCTACACGTGTCTTAAAAATGTCAGAAACCTGAAAGGACAGGGTGAGGAGAGAGCTAACCACCCCTTCCGCCACCTGTCCTGAGTGAAGACAACGTCCATGAGTTCTGGGCAAGTTGATGTGAGCTTATCGACCAGAAGGAAAGGGAGGGTGCCCATCATTCTCTTCTTTCCAACTGCAGCCTTAATTTCAGAAATTAAAAAGAGAAAGGACCACGGAATATTGCACTTTTCCTAGAGTTACATACTACAAACTTTCTGGGCTTGACTGGATATGAATGTTTCATTTACCCTACCATCCCAAAGACTGGTAAACCGTTGCCTATGGGAAGGCCTCTGCAGGAAACATTTTAGAAGCACCCAAGGGATAATTTCCAGAAGCCAAGAATAGAGTGCTAAACAATATTATTCTTAACAATGAAAGGCATATGTATATCATGTGAATGATTGCTAATTTTTGGTCAAAGTCTATTTTTACAGAAAAATGGAAGGAATTTTAGAAAGAGAAATATTATTTGGGCATTTTTGTGAGTCTTAAATAATAATGTATTGAAATGAAATAATGTATTGAAATAATTTAAATAATGTGTTAAAATATGAACCCATACAACATGCTAAACCATAATATAACACAAAGCTATAATGAGGGTTGATCTTCTTTGGGATTTGTGAGCTAATTTCTATAATACGATCCACACTGGGTGGCTCTTTTTCTTTTTCCACATTTTCCTTTATGATCTAAAAGTTTCTCCTTTCTTCAGCTTGAACACTACCTGTATCAATGAAACTGAAGGTGAATCTACCTGCCATTGTGGGCATGGCAAGATGCTAAATTATGAGCACATTTGGAAAACATTCTTAACTACTGGTACTGAAATGTAACTGCTCTGCCATTTTTTAACTATTTGACATTGGGAAAATGATATGGCATTTCTAAGCTAGAATTTGATTTGTTGTCACTGATCTATTCAACAATACCTATTAACAACTCTTTATTGAAGTGAGGAGAATACAGTGATAAACAAGAGACACCTGGTCCCTGCCCATACTGGAGATGAAGTTGTAGTTGTGCCATTCTGAATGGGAAAGTGTATGTAAAAGGACTTGGAGTCTATGATCTGTTTACTGACTGTAAGATACTGTTGCTATTTGCATTGCAATTGCTAGATGATTTCTCTCTTCATCAGGACTAAGCTTGAGCCATCCCTATGTCATGCTGTAAAATATTTTTTGAAAGTCTAAGCTATAGAATTTGAAAGACTGCCAACTTCACTTTATTTTTTTTTAAGGACATTTTTCTAGCTAGGAGAGAAATTTTTACCTGCAGAGCTCAGATTAGCGAATAGTCACCAGGGTCAAGGTCACCTTGCTAAGGGCCCCAGGAGGGAGCCCTCCTCTACAGCTTGACCAAAAGTCTATTTTTCTTGCCAAGTGTCAGGATGCTCTTTCTCTAAATGTTTCTCCAATCTCCTTTCCATTCCTCAATTTCCACATGAACCAGATAAGATCAAAGCAGATCTTGGCTTGAAGTTAATTTGTCCATTTGACTAACTGCCAGTTCCTGAGGTACCACTGTGGGCCAGGATCTGGGCCCTGAATTGGGAACACAAGAGATTCTTCTGCCCTCATGGGGCTCACTGGTTTAGATCAAGGTCTTCAGATAAGTCCTAATTTCCTCCTTTTCTGGTAGTATTGAGGGAGCAGCACAGAAATGAACCCATGGCTTCCTGGGGATGATGAGGTGGGTGGGAGGGGACTTACATGAAACCTTTCTCTCAATCCACTTATTTCAGCAGCTCTATACAATCAGTGGGGGAAAAAATGGCCTTAAGAAAACTACCCTCAGTTCCTCACAATTCATAAGCACAGAGTGAGAAATTTAAGGATTCCAAGTTTTAGACCATCAAGTTCATTTCATGTGGACGTTTTCAAGGAACTTACCAGGAGGAAAAAAAAAAAATATGTACAAAGTGCCCAAAGATTAGACATGCGATTATCCCCCTCCTTCTAGTGGAGAAGGACTTCATAAATGGGAAACTCCTTTTCTCTGACCCACTAAAATCATTCACTGAAAATAAGAAGCACAAATTCCTCCTTAAGAAGCTGAGAAAGGCATGAGACTTACTCCTAGGCAGGCCTAATTTGCACCCCATAATCTATTCACATCTGAGTGAATCTTCACTAGGGAAGCTCTTAGTCCATTCAATTAATGGACAGTGACTATAGCAACCTGGGGAACTCCTGTGGAATATTTGTGTTTGGCCATGGTTCTTAAGTGTTCACTTTCTTCGGCATATTTAATTATATTAACATAATTCTTCCATGGGGATCATCCAGTTGAACCCATTATTTCATGGAAGAGGAAATTGAGGCCTGGCAAAGAAAATGATTTTCCCAAGGTCAATTAAGATGTAGGAAGGCCCATGATAGCAATTATTTCTCCGTGTCTATTTAAAACTCACCTCTTCTGGGGGCGCCGGGTGGCTCAGTCGATTAAGTTCTGCCTTCAGCTCAGGTCATGATCCCAGGGCCCTGGGATCTAGCCCTGCATCGGGCTTCCTGCTCAGTGGGGGAGTCTGTTCCTCTCTCTGCCCCTCCCCCTGTTCATGCTTGTGCTCACTCTCTCTCTCTCTCTGAAATAAATAAAATCTTTTTAAAAAAGAAAACTCAACTAGTCTTCAAGACCTATTTTAAATCCTACCTCCTTACTGGCACAAAAATAGACACATAGATCAGTGGAACAGAGTTGAGAGCCCAGAAATTGACCGCCTATGGTCAACTCATCTTCTACAAAGCAGGAAAGAATGTCCAATGGAAAAAAGAGAGTCTTTTCAAAAAATGGTGTTGGGAAATTTGGACAGCCACATGCAGAAGAATGAAACTGGAACATTTCCTCGCACCACACACAAAAATAGACTCAAATGGATGAAAGACCTCAATGTGAGACAGGAATCCATCAAAGAGAATATCTCAAGAAAAGAACACAGGCAGCAACCTCTTCAACCTCAGCCACAGCAACTTCTTCCTGGAAATATCATCAAAGGCAAGGGAAGCAAGGGCAAAAATGAGCTATTGGAACTTCATCAAGATCAAAAGCTTTTGCACAGCAAAGGAAACAGTCAACAAAACCAAAAGACAATTGACAGAATGGGAGAAGATATTTGCAAATGACGTATCAGACAAAGGGCTGGCATCCAAAATCTGTAAAGAACTTATCAAATTCAACATCCAAAGAACAAATAATCCAATCAAGAAATGGGCAGAAGACATGAACAGACCTTTCTGCATAGAAGACATCCAAATAGCCAACCAACACATGAAAAAGTGTTCAATATCACTTGGCATCAGGGAAATACAAATCAAAACCACAGTGAAATACCACCTCACAGCAGTCAGAATGACTAAAGTTAATAAGTCAGGAAATGACAGATGTTGGCGAAGATGTGGGGAAGGGGGAACCGTCCTACACTGTTGGTGAGAATGCAAGCTGGTGCTGCCACTCTGGAAAAAAGTATGGAGATTCCCCAGAAATTTGAAAATAGAGCTACCCTATGACCCAGCAATTGCACTACTGGGTATTTACCCCTACAAGGTAGGGATCCGAAGGGGCACATGCACCTGAATGTTTATAGCAGCAATGTCCACAATAGCTATGGAAACTACCTAGATGTTCATCAACAGATGAATGGATAAAGATGTGGTACACACACACACACACACACACACACACACACACACACACACAATGGAATACTATGCAGCCATCAAAAGAATGAAATCTTGCCTTTTGCAGTGACATGGATGGAACTGGAGGGTATTATGCTGAACGAAATAAGTCAATCAGAGAAAGATAATTATCATATGAGCTCTCTGATATGAGGAATTTGAGAGGCAGGGAGGAGGGTTGTGGGGGTAGGGAGGGAAAAAATGAAACAAGAATGGACCAGGAAGGGAGACCATTAGAGTCTCTTAATCTCAGGAAACAAACTGAGGGTTGCTAGGGGGTGGCAGGGAGGAGGGAAAGGTTGGCTGGGCTGTGGAAAAAATTAAAATAATAATAAATATATTTTTAAAGAAAATCAATAAATCCTACCTGTTCCAAGATCCATTCCCTGTGTCCTGTTCTTTCCCTGTGTGTGGTCTGTACTTTGTCCATCTTTTTGTCTGGTTGGCTGTTTCTTATCCTTCAGGACTCACTCTCAATGGTACTTCATCAGAGAACCCCTCTCTGATTACCCAATCTAAATTAGATCTCTCCCCAAATTTTCTCTGAGGGCATTCAATTATTTTCTCTCATAATACTCATTTTGGGGGGTTGTGTTTTGTGTCATGTCTGACTCTCGCATAGATTGAAAGCCCCACAAAAGTATGAAGCAATATCTACTTGACTCACCATTAGACCTTTCACTTAGTCTGGTGCCTGCCCCAAGTAGATACTCCATCGAATGAATGAATACAAGAACCTCCTGCCCTCATATTGTATGTCTCTGTGGGCCCTGCTAGCACTTGCTCTCCTCCTCATTTAATGCTTAATATTTCATCACATATGGATTTTTTCTTATAATTTCACATATTCCCATGTTAGTTTTCCTGGTAATATTATTTGCTAATTATTAGTAACCACACATCTAGTATTTATTATTTGTCATGAACTATCATGTATTACATTTATTTTTAAAAAATATCCTCAAACTATTTTAAAGGTGAGGAAACAGATTAAAAGCATCGTAATGCTCGGCTGGCTCCCACTTATGGCATGTGAAAAGTTGTCTCATACTGAAGAGAATCAGCCATCCCAGTTTGCCTGGGACTGACCCTGAGTAAGCACTGAAGGTCCCATGACCCATGAAATCCCTCAGTCCTGAGTAAATTGGGACAGTGGCTCACCCTACATAAAGTCCTTTGTGGATCAAGTTTTACAGTGCTACGCCCTGGATCAGTAAGTTACACTTGTAAATTATCAACCCTCTGCATGAAAAGGAAGTCCATCTTCTGGCTATCCAAGTGCTTGGTATTCTAAGGCCAAAGTATTAGGTTGTGTTTTAAGTATTAAGGGCCATAAAAATAGAGCTCAAATGTTACACAATTTTTCTTCTCTCACTTGCCTTACACCAAAATGAAAATCAAATGGTGCCAGGCACATGGATGACCACGTCTTTACAGACATAGTAGCTGCTACCCTCTTCCATATTCGGAGGAGTCCTTTTCTGGAAACTTTCCCCCCTAAGATTCTGGTTCTTCTGCCAGCTGGGTAATGAGTCATTTTAAGGACATGGAGATCTATATCTATATAATAAAAAGCATATATACAATCCTGAGGATATATGGATATATGCATACACATATAAGAATACAATATGTATATATTATATATATTATACTACTAAATGTATTATATCAGTATATAAATTATACTGGTGTTAGGACTGAAGTCCATAGCAGACATCAAGGAAAGAAAGACAGAATGAGGTCAGGAAATCCAGGATATGCTGGAACGGACAAGGCTGAGTTTGAACTGAGGAGGAAAGTCAGGAATCCATGTTGGTCTCTTACCTGCGATAGACCTCTCGCTTTGATGAAGGGGTGGGCTGCAGGAGAAGCTGGCCCCACAAGGCATGTTGGTACCCCTTCCAGGCATTGGAAAAACTGAAGCAGATGATCCAGCAGCTGGAGGAGCTGTGAGCCTGACACCTGTCCCAGGTCATTCAGATAAGCCAGCAGATACTTGCCAATGTATGACTGCCTCCATTGTCCTCTGGAGAATAAAAGAATACGGTCACACCTCTAGTGTCCCCTTCTAAATCTCATACAAAATATGTCATGTAGCATCAACTTGGAATGATGCAGTGAAGGGAATTCTAGGAAATGTGCAGTTTAGCTCAGCTGATATAATACAAATCCACTGCAGCTCACTGTTTTTAGACTTGGCTCCATAAATGGCCCTTTCAGCCATGAACAAAGACAATATCAAAACTACCCCCAAAGATACAGATGTAGTGAAAAGAAGGGTCATATGTACAACACCAGTGTTCATAGCAGTAATGGCCACAATGGCGAAACTGTGGAAAGAGCCGAGATACCCTTCAATAGACGAAAGGATAAAGAAGATATGGTCCATATATACAGTGGAATGTTATACCTCCATCAGAAAAGATGAATACCCAACTTTTGTAGCAGCATGGACAGGACTGGAGGAGATTATGCTGAGTGAAATAAGCCAAGCAGAGAAAGTCAAGTATCATACGGTTTCACTTATTTGTGGAGCATAAGGAGTAACATAGAGGACATTAAGAGAAGGAAAGGAAATATGAACTGGGGCAAATCAGAGAGGGAGACAAACCATGAAAGACTGACTCTGAGACACAGGTGGGGTGAGCCTGGTGGTGGGTATTATGGAGGGCCCGTATTGCATGGAGCACTGGGTGTGGTGCATAAACAATGAATCCTGGAAGCCTGAAAAAATAAAATAAATTCATTTTAAAAAATTATTTGAAAGATCAGAACACACCTAATACTGTCCTAGGGATCCCACAATCTCAAAGGCCTTCTAAGATATTTCTAAAGCAAACTGTCTCCACTGACTTTTCTGCTCCAAAATCCATAGTTCATCCTCTTCTCATTGCCGTACTTTTGCAGCAATCAAACAGAACTCTTATTTATTGAGTGTTTTTATAATTTTTCTAAATTTATTCCTACCAAGCCTTGACTGGGAGATAGACTGGGGTTATTCAGTTCATATTGCACATTTGGATTTTTAGAGTTTGTGTCTGGCCTAAGGCCCAATTCTAGCCACCTTGAATTTCCTCCCAACTGAGTAAGTGCACACAGGGGCCTTTCTTTTCTGCAACACTTTATCTTTCAAAAAAAAGAGAATTAATTTTGCCGATTTATTTTGGTCAGCACAAATAGAACAAAAATACCTGTGGCAAAGAATGAACCAGGTGGTTTTTCCAAAAGATATTTGCTTCTTTTTGTCTATGCTGTCCACCCTTATAAATATAGGACTTCCCTGTATTTACTGAATGCTTTGAGAAAAGGCTCTTCCTGCCTGTCTATGGGCATGCCTTGTCTTCCCAACTAGCCTGCAGGTTCCTAAAGCAAGAAGGCTCCCTCATTTCTCCTCTTGTGCCTTCTCCAAGTATGCCTCATACACAGGTACCCACTCTTTAAAGCAACGCCCCACAGAGCAGGCGACCTGCTTCCAACACGTCTTACTATAAAACAGCATGCAAAATAAACCTCAAAGGCAAGAACAGTTTACACAATTAAATCACACAGGGGCTTTTGGATAAGAGGTAGCCAGGGAAACTATCGACCTTATCTTCCTAAAATGGGCCCTTGCCATGAGCATCCCCAAACGACCCCCGCAGCAGCTGTACAAAGCACAGAAGGCATTTTCCCAGCCGCCATATCATCACCTGAGTTGGACGCCGTTGACGGTTAAGAAGACCTTGGCTAATTCAGTCAGCTTGGCTCTCTCTGCCCGGCTCTGACATCAGGCCGGGCCCCTGCTCATCCCTGAAAACCAGCATCAGGGAATGACATACAGTTTGATAACATAAGATGCTTAGGTTTTTTGGCTCAAGTGAGATGTTCAGAGCTAATAGCCCTGTGAGCCGAGTTTTAGCTGCGATCTGCACCTTGAGATATCCGTTATGTCTGGCTCAGGAAAAAGGGAAAAGAATGAGAGCTTATTTCTAGAAAGGTTTCCGATGAGCAGCATTTGTCATTGAAGGGGAAGATGGGTATAATTAGCTTGTCAGTCTAGTTTGGGCTGAGCAGGCTGTCTCTGCTAAGAAAGATGGACTAACTCCTGGAACCAGTGACAGGCAGTCGATAGCGCAGCAATTAATGTCATAAATAATTCCAGAACCAATTACATCAAAATGGACTCAGAGCTTTAAAAAGGTACAGAATTCTCTTATTCTTCCTGCTAACAGCAAGAAACAGCTTTCATTTTTCTCTGTAATTACTTTTCATTGTATATAGCAATACAGCTGAGCTCTTCTGTCCATATTTAAGCCTTGTCTCTTCCCCCCAGCGCCGGCCTCCCCCCTTCACCCCACAGCACAAGGCTGTGAAAGCAGTGGGGTGAATGTATAATCCTTTAACTTGGCTGGAGAACTCCAGCTACACCTAAATGATCAAGAGCCAAGTTTCCGAAAATGTCACGGACAATGACAGCGGAGTGCCCCCAACAATGGCATTTGGAAACGAAGGCATTTGTGAAATAAATGGATTTGTCTTATTATTTTAAAGGTTGCTGTGACTTTGCTTACACTGAATTTATTGATTTTCCCCCCTTTTCCCTTCTTCTTTTTCTCCTCCTTCTTCTTCCCCCCCTCTTTCTGTTGCAAGCATAGAAGCCAGGCCAAACTATTCCCTCTACACTGGAAACGCGATTCAATACTGCCCATGTGTGCTAATGGGTATTTTTTTTTTTTTTTAAGAAGGATGATCAGTCTCTTTAGCATAGCGTTTTGCTTAAAAGCTATTCTCTCGAGCTGTCTCAACTCTGCAGCTCTTTCTCTATGCATTAGAGTACATATGTAGATAACACAAAGGCTATTATACACATAATAGCAACGACATACCAGATACTGCTAGTGCTAATAGTCTTTTTTTTTTTCCCTTTTGCTCTAGCCCCATCAGTTGCTTCCATGCCTGGCTTAGAGAAAGCAGAAGATTGTGGGGAAGCAAATTACCGTAGTGTTCATTCACAGCTTTGTTCTGAGCCTGACAAACATTTCCAACTTTTCAACCACGGTGGCATTTACTCCGGAGGGACCAGGGAAAATGGCTCAGGAAGCTCCCACCGCCTTGAAACCAGAAACAGCTGCTGGTGTTTGCAGTTTGCTGAGTGTGCTCTGGCTGGGAGCTTCCTGCAGCTATGGCTCTCCCTTTAGCAGTAGGTGTCACTGCGGTGAGTGGTAATTACAGCGGAAGATTTTAGAGGACATGGGATAATTAGGCCAGCCCGTGCAGGCATAAACACTGACATTTACCATATTAAAAACTGGAGATGTCGGCATTTTCCTCCCTCCCAAGACCACAACAATAGCAACCTCCCCAACAAAGGCAAGTTTATAAGAGAACAAAGGGTCTTTGTATTTGGGGGGGTTGGGGTACCTGGTGCTTTGTAGTTGCTCCTGAATGGGTTCCCCTGACCACTTGGAAAAGATCCAGCTGAGGTTATGAGGCTCATGTTCTGCACTCCTGCTCCTGCCTCTTGAACACGCAGAACGCCGTATCTTGGGTTTGAATGGTGGAGAGGGCCGTGGAGCAAGATAAATGAAACCATGCAGGAAGCACCTCTCTCCTTCCACTCTGGGCCGACCCCGGTGGATTCTCTCGATATCCTCCTCACCTGGTGCCTGGCACTAACATCAAGTATATTTCCTGGGTTTTGGCAAGTGATAGGCAGTAGGAAGGTAGGTGACCTCAAATTCCAGTCCTATAAACCCAAACTACCCCTCCAAGGGATGAGGTGGTTCGGATGTCCCTCACCTTCCGGCCCAAACAGAAAGGAAACAAGTGTCAAAAGATGAGGTCAACAATACTTGGGCTGCAGCCGAAACCCTAGTAAGGGAGTCCCTACTTCAAGGGCAAGGCTGAAGAATCAGAAAAACCTGGGTTTGTAGCCTAGCTTCAGATAACTCAGATCTGCTGATTTCCCTTCTCTAAAATGAAAAAAGACTAGCCAATACGGTTGTTATGAGGATAAAATAAATGTGTACATTTAAAGCATTGAGCATCCGGGAAGAGTTTGGAAAAATGAAAGATAAAAAGGTAGGAATCACTTGATAAAATGCTAAAACTCCTTATGATTACAAAAGTTCATTTGCCCCAAATTGGCAATAGTGTTTGAGTTGATTTCTCTATAGAAGAGACGAAGCTCAAGCCCAAATTACCTTCACTTGGGAGACACGGCCGTGATTAAGTAAGGAAACTTGGGTACTCTCGACCTGGAGAGATGTTTGTATGGGATACAGTGGTATGAATTAGTTCTCACATTTGTTCCCTCACTAACTCTGCAGATAAAGGGGTGGACTTTCCTCAGGCTGGAACTACACACTAGCATTTTGGATGGGAACTTCTCATTATGGTCCTTTAAAACATATCCCTAAATACGGAGTCCCTCATGGGCTACACAGATTTTACTTCTCCTGAGGTGGGTTGCTGGGGATGGGTCACAGAGCCTTGGGGTCCGGGAAAGTAAGGACCTGTGGAAAGACCTTGTTCCAGGTGACCATGTGCTAACCTTGGGCAAACTACTTCAACTATTTGAGCCTGAATATCCCCACTTATAAATGAAAGAAAATAACTTACCTTGACCTACTAATGCTATGGGGGGAGTAAATGAGTTAGGTCAGGTAAAAGAGCCACTAAATTCTAAGTCCCTGCCTCTTCCTTTGTGCATTCCCTTTGTCATCTGTAAGACACCTGGCTTTCCTCACAAGGAGTTTGTGAGAATCTGATGTCAAATGATGCATAAATATGAAGTACTTCCTTATTGGCAATATTCATGGTACCCCGAGGATCTCTCTGGATGTGGCTATTACCCTCTTCAAGATGTTGGGCTCTGAGTTCCTTGTTTTGGCTCTGACAGCAAAGCTTCCCTTCAGCAAGATCAGCACAACGAGTGCTAGTGAGCTAAACTGGAGATGTGTTCTGCTCTGTCACCTGTATTCAAATTAAAAATAAGCCAAATCAATATATTTCAACTACTTGTAAGAGTCAGCCTGAGAGTGTTTGGACACCCCCAAATCAGAATTTCTAGAATATCTCAGTGGCTTATAAGAGGAGGACCCCATATTTTAAATGGTAATTATCTTGGACAATTTGGCCTCACTGGCAATATACATCTCCACAGCAGAATGGTGAGGATGGTCCAACGGTCATCTGTACTGAGTAAAAGTTGACTTGCAAAAGGAAGGGCAAGGGCAAGATTTGTGGTTAAGCCAACAACAGCCATATGATATATGAGCAGCCTTTTGGACTGGTATGGTCTTTTTAGATGGTGTCTGAGATGGTCCCAGGGCTATGCTCCCTGGGGTCCTTCTTGTTCTGCTAAGACTTTTTCTGCAATTTAGGATCTTGGGCAACCATTCCACATTCTCTCTTTTCCTTGGCTCTCAGGGAGCTAAATTCTTGTCTAGCCCATAGGTATGAAGGGTTATTGGATAAGTACAAACATTTTGGAGTCAAACAAACTTGGATTCAAATTCTTGTCCCATTACTTCTTTGCTATACAACTTTGGACAAGCTAACAGATCTTAGTTTTGGATTTTCTTTCCTTTTTTCTTCCTTGTTTGTTTTTGTTGGTATACTGGGTTTAGTAATATACACTTCATAACGTTTTATGGTGAATTATATAACATCTAACAGAGTAATCATGATGGTAGTTACAGTAGTAGAAGCTAGAGTTATAAAGTAGTAGTAATAATAATGGTAGTAGAAGATACTATGTTTTACACTCTTACTAAAGTCACAGCTAAAAAATGATCAGAGCTAGAATTCCAACCCATTTTCTGCATTTAAAACCTTTTTTGAAAACACTGTAAACAAGCATAAAGCATCTGGAACACAATAACCTATGATTATTAGTTTCCTTATTACTTGATTTGGATGCCAGTCCTAGGCCCTGTGATTGAATTTTGGATTCGGTGGGACATCTGGATCCTCTGTTGGGCTTTTCTTCCTCTCACGGCCCTTCCAGCGGGGCAGATGGAATTTCAACACCACTGCCAACTTCAGGTTCTCTCTGCTTAGAGGATTGAGAAATGGGTTTGTTGGAGATGCTGGCTGTTGCTGGTGTTGCAGAAGAGGCATAGAGGGAAGGGTCAAACTCCAGGCCTGGGCTCAGATACACTGTCGAGGATTGGACATTTACTGAACTCTTCAATTTGTTTTATTTTCTGTGTAATTCGGAAAGTCTCCAGAGCCTACCCCTACCTCCATCCCAGCCAGTATCTCTCATTTTCCTCATCTTCTGGGTCTGTCTCCCCTTAATCACCCAGCCAGTAAGGGTGGGTACATTTGGTATGTTGCCAAGTGAACAGAACATGGAAACCATTCAGCAAATGTTTTTTGAGTGAATGAAAGATTTTGATTTAGCTAAGACACTTTGAAATTTCACATGTTCAAAGATCTTCTCTTGGGATGAGGAAACCCAACTTTTCCATGAGAAAACAAGCCCCAACCTCTAAAATGATAAGTTATATTTAATTCTCTCACATCACCAAGCTCTATTCTTATCAGAAGCAATTCAAGTGTCTCTCCCTGTTGGGCTTGCTTTAAGCTCTGGCTTCTGGTAGTTGATTAAAACTCATTTTTTTTGGAGGGATAGAAAGGAGAGAAATAGGGAGAGCTTAATATTCCATTTCCTTTTTGTTGTTTTGAAAATGTTTTTTACACTGTATGTCATATGTATTTTAGATTTTGAGGACTAATGGAAAAGCATTGTAGACTCTCTTTGAATATAGATTTCATCATCGAAGCTTTGTGTCATCTATAGATTTGATAAGTATGCCTTCATTGCCATCATTCAAGTCTTCAAAAAGAAGAATAATATCAACAAAAACATTTTTAAGTTTATCTTTTCGTATCATCTATTATATAATACTTATATATATAATTACATTAAATATAAACATTGACTCTTACCTACACATATTTTCTGTGCTTCCCAAGTAGGCAAAAATCCAAATCTATGAGGCTATGGTTGCTGTTGTTTTAAACAGTAACTTTTTTCCCTCTTTACTATCACTATCCATACATAAGCTCATAATAATCAGGCATAAATAATTTCTCTTCTAATAGAGTCAGCTTCTACAATGTCACCTCTCTGAATGGACATTCTAGAGTTGATACTTGAATTTATTAGCAAATGAAGATATCAGCAGCAGCACCCAAAAATAGGAGGTAGGACATCATTGTATAATGCATCTTATGAACCTGTCATGGTGAAGAAGAGAGACAACCCCATTTTGAGCCTATCAGTGATAAACAGAACGCAGAGTTGAAATCTGGGCTTTCAAAGAGTCTATCTGCCCACTTACTACTTTACTTGACTATGCTGCTGCTTGTGAATTTCAGCCTGATTTGATGATATATTTTCAAAAATTAAAAGGACATCTGAAAAATCAAATTTAGAAATTTTCTATTTTTACATTGAACAAATTGTGTCCAGTTTTGAAGAGAAAAGAATCTTTTAATTGGAAATTCTATGAAAGGAGGGTAGACATAGGGTAGAACAGAATGCCCTTTGCTCTGGCCTCACAGGAGACAGACATTCTAGCTTTCTCACGACATCAGATGAGCCCTTAACCCAGCAGTCCTGCAAGCCAATTATGTGAGCCAGTAAATGGACTTGAATTGGGTCTCTGTCTTGTAGTTGAAAATGACCTAATATAATATGAAATGGCTCCCTTTTCTGTGTAACTTAGATCATCTTTCCGACTTTGTTTCTCTTTCTTTGCTCAACTCAAGACAATGTCTCACTCTTTCATACTGTTAGGAAATCTGCAACCTCATTTATCATCATCCTATATACTACTGATTTTTTTAATGTATATACTTGGTTTTTATCCATAAGTTGCAAATTCATGGAAAGTAAGATTATATACTTCTTTGAATTACATGTAGCATAATATGCCTTGCATATTGTAGATGTTCACTTAGCATTTGGAAATCAGGATTAGTGGCAGATTCATGGAAAATTCCACATTCCAAGGGCTAATGAAGTCTTCAACTTGTTAGTTTATATATCAGATATTTATTAGATATTTACTATATATTTGGTATCATGATAATGAATTTACCCTGAAGATTTTTGTGGGTTTTGTTTTGTTTTGTTTTCAGAATTGTCACAGATTTCTGGAGTGACTGCTTGGAGGAAGTAGGAGAAGGAAACTCTGGAAGAACTAATTCTTGATATCATTTCACATTCAAATACAACATACAGTTCAGCCTATTGGAGGAAATACAGATGAGAATTCCCTATGTTTAATATCTGTCATTAAAATGACAGCAATAAAGCCGAAGACCCAAAAAGGGGAAATCAGCTGGGTCCTTATAGATTGTCGCAGCCAAGAGCAATACAAGCTAAATCAATCACAGATCGTGGCAATAGATAATGTAGCTAGTACTGGAAATTAAATGAAAGGACATTTCCAGCACTCAGCCCCATTGTGGGAGGATGAACATGCCCTCAGAATTCAGATGGGCTCATTGAATAGTCTAGGGTGAAGATAGGGGGAAGAAGGGAAAATTATTTAAATGAGATTTAAATTGCTTTGTTTCCTTATTCCTCTGAAGGTTGCCTTTGTTATTACATTGCAATATTTAGCCATCAACATTTCTGACACACTATGGGTTTCTTGGCATCCCCACCTTTGTTCAAGGCAAGGAAAGGTGGCTCTCCTGAGTGTGGGCCTGCATCTGGGCAGCTGGAACCCAAACATCAGCTTAAGGCCAGGTCCAATTTTGGAAGAGTTTTTTGGAACAGAAGCAAATGTGAGAGGGGCAAAGAGAACCACCAGGAGCCAGGATGATCTCTGCTCCAGGCCTGCCTCTGATACTATCAATCCCAAGTTAACAAATCTGGGCTTCAGAATTCTCAGTGGCCAAGGGAAAATACCAGAGTCAATGACCTCTCAGATCTTGTCTATTGCTAAGACTCTGTTATTCTATTATAAATGATTAATATGAAGAACAGAGGCCCAGTATGATGGCTGTGACCCTGAGGAGTTTGGCTACTGGATGGGGTGAATGCCTCAAATATAGGAACTCTGGTTTATCCCCCCTCACCAGAAAACTTTATATATAGAATTAATAGAAGACTAAATGACCAAAAGGTAGTGTTCCATTCTTTGTGGACTGGATCTAATTCACTGCAGTGTTCCCAGTGAGGGATAATTTTCTTTACTTCAAATACAATATTGTCTTATACTTTGGGCTGATGCATAGGAAATCTCTGGATCTATTTCCAATATTTGCTTTCTCTAGTGAAAGCTGCCTTGCATTTTGTTCCTTGTTATGGAATTCCCACTGGATGTTAAGTCATCCTCCCTGACACTTCTCCAGTTAGGACTATTTCCTTACTCTTACATGTGTGAAAGAAGGTCCATGCCACTTTCAGGAGAAGGGAATGGGGCACAAGGGTATTAAAACTATCTGTGTAGAATGCCAAAGGCAATATTTTAAGAGACAAAAAACCTGCCCTGTGCTATTGGCATGAAGAGTTGGAATAAGCCTGTTCACCTAAATCCAAGTAAATGAACTTACTCTTAACATGTGTTTCTTGTAAGGCAGGCAGCAAAGGTCAAGTTAGAGAAGTAAATGGGGGAGGCTCCTTGGAGAATGTCAGCCAATCATTGACTCTTAAAACCATGTCTGAGGCAAATCTAAAGACCTAAAGAGATGTCTATTGATTTGAAAGTAAATGATATTTAGTGAACTGTCGATGAAGGGACATTGGAAGTCCAAGGGGGACTTCTCTTTGAAGAAGTTTAGGGGAGAAGCACAGTTTGGAAATGGAAAGCAAGTTAGGCTCTCAGGCACCCTGACTTTCATTTCTAGCTCCAGGCTTGTGACATGTGTCTGACATCCAGCAGGCTTTCTGTTGCTTCAGGACCCCCATTTTCTCCACCAACCTACATTATTTCTTTTCCTCTTTAACTTCCATACCAGGCCTCTTCTCAAATATAAAGTTTTGTCAGTTGTTCTCAGCAATACCTTTTCCATCTAGTCGCAGAACTTGAAATGATGGCAATAATTCAGAGAGAACACCAGCCCCTATGCTAAACACATTCCTTAAATTATCTCAGTTGGCCCTCTCAACAGCCTCAAGAGGAAGCCACACTTATTAAAAACAAGGAAGTTGAGTCTTCAAGAGGTTAAGTCAACTTGCCCATTGGGGCTAGGATCGAAATCCCTGAATGCTGTATCTGAGGCCATGCCTTGAATCCACTATCCTATACTACATTACTGTTAACATAATGGTTAGAACTGGCTATTTTGATGCATTATTTGCTTCGGTATCACTGCAACACTATTTAGAACTCTTTTGTCAACCTGGCCTTAAGATCTAGAAACAAAGCTCATGACTCTTCTTTGCTACCTCCCTCCTCGCTCATCTCCAGCATGCAATGCCATGATGCTAGCAAGCCCACTCTCCCCTTGGAACCCTGCCTAGTTCCTTATCCAAGACCAGTTCCTTCAGAATTGTCTTTTTGTCCGCCTCCTCTCTGCCAAGCTGCATGGAGCCTAGGAGGCAATGTGAAGCGATCAGTCCTCATGTGTACACACAGCCTCAGCACAGCTGGACGGCAAAGCCAGTTTATTATCTTAAGAAAGGATCTGGGTTAGCCTGAGTTTACATCTCCTCTGCCTCCCATTCATGAGACGGGCTCGGCGGGTATGTATACAATGCCTGCAATATGGAGGAGACTAACATGTGTTGAATACATCTACTGCATCTTAGGTCTCTGAAGGTCACTCACTAAAGTAATATATGGTGCTAGTGTTGGTGGCTGAAGGTCAAGTCATCTTGCTTTTCATAATGCATAAACCTGAAACCCACTCAGACACCAATCATATGACCTAAACCTTGGAACAAATATTTTACTAAGTAAATCAGTGAGCATGCTGGCATTTCTATTAACCTTCAATGCACTGCTGACAGAAAATGAATAATGATAAATAATAACTCAAGCCTGTAAATCATGCTTAGCATCAGAAGCAAGAAAAAAAAATGCTCGTGTGTTCTACCATCTGTTAGGAGGAAAGCAGCAGGGACTTGAGGAGAGAGGTGGGAGAAGGAAGAGCAGGCTGGTGCTGGCTGGGGTAAGCACCTTTTGGATTCAGTAAACTGACTGACAAAGGGTAGGCCACTTCTGGGCAGGACTGATGGAGTAAGAAAAACTTCTTTTCCTACTATCTCCTCTCTGATGGGCACCAGTTTCTGACTTTGTTCTGCCACCCTTAGGTTTTTCTTCTTTTCCCACCTCTTACCTCATTAAATCTGTTTCCCCTGTATTCACTGGATTTCTAGGCCATTTGTAAAGGAGTCCTCTATCTTAGCAAAATCCTCTTGGGAACACTCCTCTCTTGCCCTTCACTCCTCACTTTTAGTACTTGGTTCTTATAGCCCTGCAGGCAGAGATAGGAGCTGGAACATTGCCTCGAAGTTGCTACAGTCCTCGTAAACGTCTCTGCAGAGGGAGGTCCCAGGCAGAAGGACCTCCAGCCTTCCAGCACAGAATAATTCACTGCAACTCCAGCTTCACAAAACAGAAATCTGATCACCATATCTACAAGGTGCGTGAGACAGTGAGGTCTCCATTGAAACATTCCCCTTGTAGGGAAACCCTCAGTTTTTTCAAGAAAGTCCTAGATGTTGATGCTTGACATCTAGGTGCATCTCTTCCTGGAGTTGTGAGTGTGCATTTGCTTTCCTCTCTCCCATTTCTTCTAATGGAGCTAACATTTGCCCGATTGGCATTGTCTTTGGATACATTCTAACCAAGAAACAGAGAAAGGCATGTTCTATGGTCAAATTTCTCGGACTAAAAACCCATCCATACCATTTTTTGCTGATTCTGTAAGCACCCCAGGTGCCAAGGCAGTTTCAGTGGCAGATTCATTGAGAAGTCAGTCTTGAGGTCACATACATTGACCCTTTCTCATTTCCAGATGATGCCCACCTGCCCTGATGACAGCCTGATGGAGAGGAAGCCAGGACTGTCAACAGGCTTTCCATCTCAGACTCTTTGAAATGGGGAGCAACCGTTCCTGCAAGGATGCCAGCTCATTGGGTTGAAAGTAATGGTGCCCATTATACTGTGCATGGCCCCTGGGATGCTGTCCATGCTGGCTACTTCATAAGTTAAATGTGTTCTCCTTGGGAATTAAATAATCAAAGAGAGAATGTATTCTTTTTCTTGTTTGAAATGAGAGTCTTCTTTAAATGCCAGTAATTTAAAGTCATTCTGTACCCTTTGAGATCAGAGTTATGCTAAGTGAAGACAAACCAGATAGTGTAAATGGAAGAAAAGTAGGTCTGACTGCTTACAGAAATTTTGGCTTTTGCCTTTCCTTTATTTGCTAGAGTATCCATTTCCCCATTGGTACTTGGGACCTCATCAAACAGTGGGCTGGGAAATGTAGCCAGAGAGCATTGAGTTGATAGTGGGAAATTTACTGTGAGATTCCCCACTAAACTGAGTAACCATGGACATCCCCCTCTGGACCTCAGTTTCCCCTCCCTATTGTCTAATATTGTGAATTTGTGTGGTAGGTTTTCTCCTCATTGGCTTCCCCCTGTCCACCTTTCTCCTTATTTCTTTACCTTCCCCACATTTTTAATTAGAGGGTAAAATAGACAAAAGAAAAAAATGAAAGGAAAAGCAGAAAATTAGCATTTTCTTGGCTGCACATTTCAGTTATTAATATTGCAATTTGAGGTAATGAAATTCACAAAATGCAAAAGGTTTAAGGTTTGCCTGGTGGGGTGAACTCTGTTGCATGGTATATGGCTTGAATTTCAAGGTGAGGTTCATTATGCAGAATGCACAATATGGGCAAGCTAACAATGCCATAAACCCTTCACTTTTGCATTTCTTGACTTTAATGTTGCATTACTGTGGGTTTTGGGTTTTAATATGCTATATAAATACAAAATACATATTTGTAAGTACAGGCACTGTGAAAGAGTGGATTTTTCTGTTTTAAATCTCAGGCTTTGAAAGCCCAACTCTGTTTGCTCTCTGGTTGACTTTGTTAGAAAGCTGGTGGGAGAAAGTAGGACAGGGTGAGTTACCTAGGAACAATCCTCATTTATGCCCAAATCCATTATGAAAGGCACAGGCTTGCTTTTTGCCCTCACTGCAGTTTGTGGAGGATTTAGTAATGGATACTGAGGGCTCTTGGGATGGGAAGCACCAGAATAAAGGAAAGATTTTGCTTGGCTCATCCCTGGCACCTGCCCAGGGTAGCCCTTCCTCCGGCTCTGCTGATGGTCAGTGCCAGCTCTCTCCCTGTTGTCTCTCCGATTAATGATGTTGCTCATATGGAGCAGGGGGTGGAAGTCTCTGGGCAACAGAAAAGATGAGAAGAACAGCACAGTTTATCTCTAGCAGAGGATGTGGTGAAATCCTTGCACCAAGTATGGAGAGTCAGTGAGCGTGGGGTGGATGGTGTATGGGACTAATGTTGAGTCCTTACTGCCAAGGAGTTTTCAGGCCTCCAGCCTGTCTGTGCAGGTGCTCTCCACTGACAGAGGCAGCAAAGGCATCACTCTTTTCTCCCGTAGGAGACATCATCACAGCCTTGGCACTCATGGTTGTCTGATAGGAGACCCTGCATCCGATGGCTGAGGTGGTAAAGGTCTTCCCATCCAGCATGGACTAAGGGGAGAAAGGGCTCGATTTGAAAGAGAGACTAATCTTGTTGGAAAGGCAGGTTTGGGGCAGGAAAGGCAAAAACCAACTTTAAAATTCAAAGAGAATATTCCTTCTATCCCAGAACTTCATTTCTGAGCCCTTACATGGGGCTCACCAAGCTGCCCCCAGCATCATTCTGACCATGTCTCGATGGGGACAACATCCCTACATGTCAGAATCACACATGCCCCAAGCCAAGGGAGGCCCTCAAGTTAACAGAGAACTCTTCTCAGTTCTCTCCTCACTAAACTGCTATAATCTTTGGGATGCCTGGGAGGCTCAGTCATTACGTATCTGCCTTCGGCTCAGATCATGATCCCAGGGTTCTGGGATCGAGCCCTGCGTCAGGCTCCCTACTCAGTCGGAAGCCTGCTTCTTCCTCTCCCACTCCCTCTGCTTGCATTCCCTCTCAAGGTCTCTCTCTCTCTCTCTGTCAAACAAACAAACAAATAAATAAAATCTTTAAAAAAAATAAAGATAAACTGCTATGTTCTTTAAGATAGCAACCTGTGTTAAGTGCCTTGACACATTCTACTTTGCCTTGGAACTACTGACATAATCTCCTATCTCCTTTATTTTCCTTTGAGGTGAGATTTTATTATTTCTCAATCAAATCACTGGGCATTTATGGAGGACCTACTGTGTGCTGGCTCCTATGATACCCACAACACCTGCTTATTAATGCACAAAACAGTGGCTCCTGCCCTCGAAGAGCTCACAGCCTGGTGAGGGAGGCTATCACATAAGCAGTGCTCATTCGTTGGGATGAATGTTGTGATAAATAAGAACACAAATAGGGTGCTCGCTTTGGCAGCACATATACTAAAATTAGAACACAAGTAGGGGAGAAAGAATTCTGCCTCGAGGAGTGGAAGGGCAGAAGAATCAAAGTGCATATATACAATGGACTATTACATGTCCATCAGAAAGGACGAATACCCGACTTTTGTAGCAACATGGACCGGATTGGAAGAGATTATGTTGAGTAAAATAAGCCAAGTACAGAAAGTCAAGTATCACATGGTTTCACTTACTTGCGGTGCATGAGGGGTAATATACAGGACAGGAGGAGAAGGAAAGGAAATGGGAAGTAGGGTAAATTGGAGAGGGAGAATAAACATAAGAGACTTTGGACTCAGAAACAAACTGAGGGACTTGGAGGGGAGGGGGTGGGTGGATGGGTGAGCCTGGTGGTGGGTACTGAGGGCACGTACTGCGTGGAGCACTGGGTGTGGGGCATAAACAATGAATCTTGGAACACTGAAAAAAAGAAAGAAAGAAAGAAAGAAAGAAAGAAAGAAAGAAAGAAAGAAAGAAAGAAAGAAAAGAAAGAAAGAGAAGTCGACAGTATAGACTGAAATTACTCAATAAAGAAATGGAACTTGCAAAAAAAAAAAAAGTGAATGTTGAATAGTTTACTATTAGAACAAAGGGTTGTTCCAGTTGAGGTGAGACTAGAAAGTAGGCCAAGGTCAGAAGGTCAAGACAGTATCTAGGTCCTTGCTTAGAGTTGCACATTAATACCTGGTGATCCATTTCTAGAGGCCCGAGAGGATTCACTTTCTCTTCATGAGATCAGACTTGGGCCTTCGAAGGCAGATGGATGAAGTCAACCCAGATGGCATCCATTCTATCATTAATAGAGTTTTTTTGGGGGGGTCTTCTGTGGTTTACATGCTGCATTTTGAAGATCCCACAAAAGCTCCTCTTTCTCGAAATACTTTTTTATGAACTTTGAAATAATTTTCTAGAAGCTAATCTTAAAACTCACTGGTGCTACCCATGTGGATTCAGGCACAGTGTTAAACTAAAGGTGTATATTAAACTCCAAATAGTTTAGCAGGAAAAGGTAATGTATGCTGATGCTATCTGTCATGAAAACCTCAGACCTTTTCAGGACAACTTCCACCACCACAAACCTAAAAGATCACACAGGCATGCTTCTCAGGGCATCTGCAGCATCTAGAAAATACTAAATCCATGCTCAAATGAATGAAGCCCGCTTGATGGGGTGGAATGGTGGCTCTAGAGGCAACGATTGCTATTGACCTGGCCTAGAGCATCTTCCCACCTCTCAAGAGTTCTTCTTCCCTAAGAAGAAGGACTTCACTAAACCACCCTTGGGAGCGTGTTTGTGTGTATGTGTCCTAATAGGAAGGAAATTACACTCTCAGTGCTGAGATACAGAGGAGCTAACTGATACATTAGCATCTTAATCTGACATGGCTGTCAGAAAAATTATCCATGACCTGGAAGGGGCCACACTAAAGGTGATTTATCCTCTCACTTGGCTTAGGCTGAGCTCTCCCCAGAGAAGGCCATGCCAATTAAGCAAAAAAAAAGGCAAATAGTGTGTGTTGTGGTGCCTGGTGTTGACTACTCCCCAAGAGAGACCTACAAATTAATTTTCTCATCGTATCTTTGTTCTGTAACCAGTTCCAAAATGGAAACCTCAGCAGTTTATCTCCTTAATCTCTTATTCCCTTCCTCATCCACTTTTCTTCCAAAACAAAATTAAATCATTTAACAATGAATTTAATAAGCACTAAAAAGTGTAATGAACCAGATAATGAAGAAGAACTCATATTATTTTCTTTACTTTGTACTTAATTTATTTTGTATGTTTCCTTTGCATGCCTCTTCCTTGATAGTAGGGATTGTAGGTACATGTTTCATTTTGTACCATTGAAACCCGGTAAAAATTCTTATTTGAAAGCTGGATGTACTCCTATCCAGACCACCTGGGACAAGGGTTCAAAGCTCATACCCAGGACCCTGCACCCCCTTCTGTGACCTGGTGTCTCTCAGGCTCTAGTGAATTTCCTCTCAAGTCTCAAATCAAATGGGTCCCTCCTGGGGCTAAGGAAGTCATGCTGGTTTCCATTTTGAGTGCATAGTCTCCAATATTTATCCTGTCTAAATTCCCTAGGCTGATTCGTCTACTTCAATATAAGGAATTGAGACAGTGTCTTTAGAACAGTATGCTTCCATTTATCTCTTCACTCTGCTTGTCCCATCACCTAGACTATTACTACAGGGAGTCACAGTAGGATTGCAAGGAGGAATACATGGCTAACTTCCCCTACCCAATCTATAGGCTTCACAGGCTAAGGGATAGTCCTGAGCATCTTATGGAAGATAGGCAAATGATGCTCAGTCACACAGCAGAACTCCTAGGAGCTCCAAGTACCTAGGGCTTTGGATAACATTCCTTCAGTCACATCTTAGTTGGGCTCTCTCACCCAAGTATCCAAACCACAGACAAAAAGAAGTCCAGTCCAACATGGACCACACTTCCTATTCTGACTGTATTCCACACTCAAAGTATATAGTATTTCTGTAAAAAGAAAACAAAGTATATTTGTTAAACCTAATCTCTGGGTTTAATTATATGTAAAGGAAGAGAGGAAGTTAAAAAAAATGGAAGGAGGAAGAAAGGGAGGGAGGTTGATTAAAAGGAAGGAAAAGATGGTAACTCACAGATTCTGTTATATATTAGGACTTTTTATAAAGGAAAACACATCTACTAAATGACATCAACCATGACCCTATTTGGAATAGCTTTGAGTCTGGGATCAGGGCAAGGTTTCTGGACACTGTTCAGATTGTAGGATTACCAGCATCTCTGGAATGAACATGAAAGGGTAGGGAATGGATGTACCAGATATTTGCCTCCCAGCGAGGCAATTTGGGAGCATATCTGAATGGAGACATGGAATCTGTGTGGGAGGAAGACCCCGAGCTTCATGACTCTAAAGAGAAGGATGGACTGGATCGTAAGGAACTCTTACTCGGCTCTCTCAGGGTCTTTCGTGGAAGCCCTGGGTGGAAAAGAATGAGTGGGCCACCAGTTCTGGAAATCCTGGCTCAGCCTTTACCCGCATGCTATTTTCTCAGAGCCTCAGTTTCGTGGTCTGCACAGAGGCACGACGATAAGGGTACCTATCACGTGGGGTACTGATGAGTGTTGCATGAGCAACCTGTGACCCAAGACCATAAATGCTGGTGGCTCCTCAGAGCCACTGTGGAGCACTGTTTGGGTGCTCCGTGCCCTCTAAGCCTGTCCTTCTCTTCCCCAGCAAACTCCATGTGTCCTCAGCTTTGTGCTAACAAGGGGTTTTCTTCAGCAGGAATTGATTAAAATGTAGTGGCATACCCTCATTTTGCGTCACCATGTGTGTGACTAATAGCCACGGAATTCATGCCACAGATAAATAATTGGCCCTTCAGCCGTCTTCCGTGTCTTCGGAGACGCGCAACCACGATCTATCACAGCCGCAGACATCTCAATGAGCATCATCTCCAGATCATAATAGATCATGTTACATTTGTATATGCTCAGGAACATAATTTACTATTAAACGGGGCCAAGATCAGCACCAAAGAAATTATCCTTCCGCGGGGGCGGACTCTTCGACTGCATTATATGCACGCTGTGGTTTTTAAAATATTAATTATATTGTAAACTAAAGGTTTACTTTATGTATCATAAATCTGGATGTCCCTTCTTTCTGTGTGCCCAATAAATATACTTCTCATCAACTTTTAATTATGCTGTTTGCATTATTCTGTCCTGAGGATGAGAGTGCATGCTAAATCATGGCCTTCTAATGTGGACTACAGCATAAGTTTAGTTAATTAAACCATATATTTTATTAGTTCTTGCACCTCCATCTTGTAAAACCATGCATTATTATGTTGAAGTTAGGGGGGCATAAAATAACATTGCAAGGGTCTTATTTATTATTATTATCATTATCATCATCATTATTATTATTTATTCTGGAGATTCAGATAATTAAGGGAAAGTTGAATTGTTTTATCTTTGGGTGGTTCTGTTGCCCTACAGACTCTGGGCATGCTGTCACTCCAAAAGCAGGGGAGAGGTAGACAAGTTATCAAATGGCCAGGCCTCAGTTTTGAGACCAGTTCCAGAGCCAATGATGGCAACGCAGGTATGAAATGGGCCACAAGCTTTCTGCCAAGAAAAGAGCAGCTCCCCAGGAAGACCCATCCAACCCAGTGCTTTTCTTCCTTTACTCTATGCCTCTGGAAAAGTGACCTTTGATGTTTAGAACTATTTCTCTGCTCTTGAATTCATGCAGATAATAACAGGAACTTTAAGACATGATAACTCTTACTTCAAGTTTAGAGAGGTGTAGGGTTCTAGAATGGAAGCCTGAGATGTCCCTGAAGTCCAGAAGCTTGAGAAGAGGATGAAGTGATGGAGAAAGTCAAAGCTGATAGGGTGACATTGCACGTCTGCCCCTGCACTGCACTTTACAAGGTGCTGACCAAGTAAAAGCTTTGGAGCCAAAGGAAACTGAGAGTTGAAATTTTACTTTGCCACTTCCTAGCCATGTGACCATGTGCAAAAGGGGTGCGTAAAACTACCCCTTCAAGCTACTGTAGTGATTAACTGAGATATACTCTAAGTTAAGTGCTTAACACAGTACTGACACACAATAAATGTGCGATGGCAGGGTACCCATTGCTGCTACTGCTGTTGCTATTATGGCTGACATTCTCAGGATCTAGCAGGCCTGATGATGCACAGTCAGGCTGCAGTCCCAGAGGGCCACATCTGGGGGCATAGTCGATGACAATACCACAACACAGCTTGACTCAAGCCACTCTTGAGTAAAGGCAAGTGGCAATAATAGCCAAAACTATTGCTTCTGGCAAATTCTCTGTGTTCTCTCATGTCCCCATGTTGACCACTGAGTCATAGCGTCCTGTGGATCCCAACCTCCCTCAACACACCTCTTGGCATTGTTTCCAGCCATTCCCTTGGATTTCCCATCTGGACACACATGCCCAGGTGCCCAACAGCCTGTACCTCCAATTCTGTGCACAGGCAGAGAGGCCATCATGCACACAGGGGCGGGTGACTGCCACACCATCCCATTCAACAGCGAGAGGGTCTCTACGGCATTATGGGACCCTTTCCGTCCCTGCTCCTTTAGAAACAACTCGCAAGGAATGTACTGGCTTTATCAGCTCCTTCCTTCTCTTCCCCTTCCCCGCTCCAAAAAAATAAAGAGCAGGGGCAAGATCTGTTTTATTTCAACTTTTAAAGGCCTTTGAAGGCACAGCTATTTGAGAACAACAACAACAACAAAAAAATGTTTCTTAACTGCTGCTCAGGTGGTGAAGCCCTCCCAGTTCTTTCCACAGGGTGAGGAGGGGGAGGGGTAGTTGTGTTTTATGGTTGGCTCAGGCCCTTCTCCTCCTTCTCCTACACTCCCCTGAGGGCCAAGTGTGCTGCCCTCCAGGACAGAGTCCACAGCAGAGTTTGCAATAAACAAAGGCAATGAGTCACAGCAACATGAACAGGGTTGGCTAGAAGTGCCCTTGCTCGTGGCTCTCCCCTTGTGGGGGTGTGGGTGGGGACGGGGGAAGGAACTCCCAGCGGAAGACTTCTTGCTGCTAATGGATCCCATATGCCAAGGGCTGAGTTCTGATATTGTCCAGTCCTGAAGCACCTAGGCTTTGATTTTTATTTTATTTTGTATGGGTGGAGGGGTAGAATCAGTATGCTTGGGCCTCAGATCTCAAGTTGACAGTTTGGCATTAAATAAAACATTAAACACAAATGTTAATTTTTTTCCCCAGTGTGCTTGTGTGTGGTCTTACCTCCTCCTCCTGCCTTATGGCTAACAACTCCCTTTCCTTAAGACTTTTTTTACCTACAAGTTTTAAAAATTACCAAGAGCTTTATGCTCTTAACTCTAAGAATGTCATTAGCCTCCCCTCATCTAAGGATACTGAAGGAAGGCTGACACTTTCCGTAATTTATCTTCCTGTGGAGGAGGTAAGCTGGAAAAGATAAGAGGACAGAAGGTAAGGGACTTCACTGGAGGTCCCGTACCCAAGTGTCGACATTTCTAGTCCAACTGAGGAATTGACAGCATAAAAATCTAATTTTAAATTTTCTGTGTCTTGAAGGAAATATTACAGAGGCACCTCCCTTTTTTGTTACTATTTTGTAGAAAGCAAAGAAACTTTCACCAAGAGCTAGCCTGCTGACAAATAGAAATCCTCAACTATGTACTAAAAGTTTCTAACTCCTACAGTCAAGCTCCCTTAGCTCTATTTTTACAATCTAATTTCAAAATCACACCCCTCATGAATCTGAGGAGTTTCAGCAATAAGGCTGCAGGCAGAGAACTTCTGAAAGAATGTAAGCTTGAACCATCACAGACTGAAAAGCCCCCACGATCTATCCTATGCTTGATGAATCCAAGAGGACTTGGATAGAGCATAGACCTGGAGTGTTTTGCATTTGATCTGATGGACTCTGCC
Organism: Spilogale gracilis; assembly: GCA_004023965.1. NCBI lineage: Eukaryota > Metazoa > Chordata > Mammalia > Carnivora > Mephitidae > Spilogale > Spilogale gracilis. The sequence goes on from PITA01010328.1 coordinate 50,524, forward strand.
TCTGCCTCATGACAAGGGGGCTTCGCAGGAAAGCAGAAGCCAAACTGAATTCCAGATGGAGAGGAAACCCAAGTGTCACCCTGAGATGCCGATGATCTGGTTTAGTCATTAAGAATGCCACAGCTAACAGAAAGCTTCAGTCTTAGCCATTAAGAATTTACTAGTTTTGTCTCTCAGCCCCTACTGCGGGAGACCCCTGAACTTTTATTTTCCTCCGAGGCCATCCTGGGTTTTCTGCTTTAACATTGTCCCTGATTTATGGTATGTCCACATTTCCCTGGATAGTACCATCTTTTGAGTTATACATCATCAGAGTGACTCATTCTGATGATGTATGGCCCCAATACATCATCAAAGCTCCTTGCTCTGCCGTTGCACTAATGATATGTTAGTGTAATACATCACTGGGCTGAGCTGCAGCGGTGATGGATGGCACTGAGGGTGATGGGAGCCCATGGAGAGGGAAGCTAAGGAGCAGGCTCCGGGTATGAACAGGAGGAAAATCAGTCAATCCCAAGTCTACCTCCCTTCCTGGTACCAATGCCCATATTGAATTAGTACTGTGACATGAGTCCTGCAACCTTAGAGACACACAGAAGTATGCATTTTCCCCAAGGGAGTGTGAGCTCAAAGCTCATGCACAGATCATAGGCACCTTAGAGGTTATTCACGTATGGCTATAATTAAGAGGTAGGAGAGGTCTATTGTATCAAACTGGGGAAGTGAGGAGCAAAACAGAAGGTGGGCTCCAGACAAGGGTTTCTTGGGCCGGAGGAAAGTGAGTGCTCATAGAAAAACACCGGGGTCAGAAATCTACTACCTGGATTCATAACCGCCCACCGGACTATAGATGGGAATTCTCCCAAGGTTTCTCAGCTGTTTTTCTCTCGGACCACTTTTCTGTCTGCTTACCTCTGCCCAGGGCAGGAAATGTTCACCTTAAGGGAACTTTGAAGTGTGAGTATCTGTTGATAGGCAGATCCACGTGCCAGACTGAAGCCGTATTTACTATTAAACAACTGGGACTCAGTTTCCTTATCTGTCTGTGGGGATAAGAAATAATCTACTCTATCTCTTGGAGATGGTCTGAGAATTATGGGCAGTAACAGCTCTAGGGTGCCTAGATTAGGAAATGCTAATGTTAGCCATTACTACACCAGCTTCTATGACATGACTACTGCTGCTGCTACTATGACCACCATCTGTGGCTTTCTTTAAAGTTGGACTTCCCAATATCACTCCCCACCCTCCGAAGTGCTGTTTATTCCCTCTTACTCTGAAGGTGCCAGGGTACATTAACATTTTTAAAAAGCTGAGGAATTCTGTGGTTAAAAAAAGAGAATGCTACCTCTAATTCCAGTACGAAACAGACTAGGTACTCTGACAAATCCCCCAGCTAAAATATACCTAGAACAGGGAAAATTACTGCAAATATTTTATTATTGAGTTGAAATTCACATTACATAAAATTAACCAGTTTATAGTACCGTTCAGTGACCTTTAGCCTATTTCCAATGTTGTACAGCCACTACCTCTATCTAGTTCCAAATTTTCATCATCCCAAAAGAAAATCCTGTTCTCATTATGTATTCATTCCTCCTTTTCCCCTCCCACAACCCCTGGCAATCACCAATTTTCTTTCTGTCCCTGTGGGTTTAACTGTTTTGGGTTTTTCATATGAACTGAATCATAAGACCTTTTCTGTCTGGCTTCTTAGCATCATGTTTTTAGTTTCATCCACACTACAGCATATATAGATTCATTCATTCACGTTTTTCATCTACACATTTTGTTTCTGCTTATTCATTAGTCTATTGTTGGACATTTGAGTGGTTTCCACCTTTTAGTTATTATGACTAGAACTACTATGAACATTCAATACAAGTGTTTGTTTGAGTACCTGTTTTCTGTTCTTTGGGATACACACCTAGGAATGGAATTGCGGGGTCATTTGATAATTCTGTTTCTGACTCTTTGAGAGCTACCAGTCTTTTGAATTAATGTTCATTGATGGAAATTGTGTAGAAATCTCCATTTCATTTTCATTCTAGAAAGACAGTGTTTCTGGTTATACAGCTCAGCATTTTATATCTATTGTCCATTGTATTTTGGCTTCAATTACTGCTACCACTTTCATCTCATATCTTTTTTAAGTATCTGGTTTTCCTCTATTGCTGTTTTTAAGTCTTTTTGTTTTTAGTGTAATACAGTCATATTATATTGTTAATTATTACTATTATTGTTATGTATTCAAGTGTGAATTTTCTGCTATTTAGTGGCTTATACTAGGTCCTTATATCTGTGAATCCCATTTAAGAAGATTAAATGTAATCTATAATAAATCTATATATATAATCTATATATAAATATAAAAATCATTTAACTAAATACATAATTGCAAAATATGTAATTATTAAATTAAATATATAATTATATTATTAGAGAAAAATACTTGATTATGATAATAGTTGCAGAAAATCATTTAATAAAATTAAACTATTAACAAAAAGAAAAAAGAATACAATAAACAAAAAGTCTTATGAACAGAAGTGTCCTTCCTTAACTCTATTAAAGATGGTTAACAAAAAACTATATAAATAGAATTCTAAATAGGGAAGTTACAGTTATTCTCTAAAAAGTGAGGGATGGGGGGAAATGAATCCTGATATCACTACTTCTACTAAATATTGTAATGAAGATCTGAGCTGGCACAGTAGGAAAAGGGTAAGAAGTATAAGGATGGAAATGAGAAAATAATATTGATGGGATGATATAATTGAAAAGATGAAATAATCTGAAGATAAATTATAAAAATTAAGGCTTCCAAGGTGGCTGGATATAAGATTAATATATTTTTAAAATGTCAATTGACTCTCCTTATAAGAAAAACAAACATTTGAAAGATGTAACTTATGTAAAAGTATACCAGTTATAATACCAAAAAACAAATACATAGGAAGAGCTTTCATAAAAGACTTGCAAATTCTTGATGTAGAAACATAAAAATATATACTGAAAGACATTAAGGAAATTTAAGTGAATAGAGATTATTCCTTGTTTATGAATTGAAAAACTTAAAATCCCAAAGATGTCAGTTCTTCTAAATTGACTTACAGATTTAATGTAATTCCAATAAAAATCCCAATGGAAGTTTTTAAAAGAATTGGTAAACTGTTTCTAAAATATATATGAAAGATACAAAAAGCCAAGACACTTCTAAAGATGAACAGGATGAGGGAACATTCTCTACAAGGTATCAAGACTTATTTTAAAGCTAAATAATTAAGGTACTGTCACTATTGTATAAAGAAAGATACTTTGGAACAAAGTAGAGTCCAGACAGAATTCCAGACTTGAATGACTACTTGATAAATGCCAGAGGAAACATGTCACATCACTGGGGAACTAGTAAATAATTGGTACAGGGACAGATGTTTTACTTGAAAAAAATTAAGAAAAAATTAAATAAAATTATATACTCACCTCACACTACACAATCTATTCTAGATAAATACCTAGTTATGAAAATTAAACTATTAAAATTTAGAATGATACATAAGGGAATATTTTCATAATAAAATTGAGATGGGAAATTATTTCTTAAAACTTAAAAAGTGTTAACCAAAAGAGTTAAAATGAGTATTTTTGTTCCTCTAAGGACACCAAAAAAAGAATAAATAAAAGACAAACTATAATACTGGGAAAAGTATTTGTGTAGCATGTCACCAAGAAAGGATTAGTATCTGAAAAACATAATGAACTTCTCCAAATTAAAAAGAAGAAGAAGAAAACACGGTTTTGTTTTTGTTTTTCTTTGTTTTTTGTGGGGGCTTTTTGTATTTTTTAAAAGATTTTATTTAAAAAAAAAGATTTTATTTATTTATTTGACACAGAGAGAGATCACAGTAGGCAGAGAGGCAGGCAGAGAGAGAGGAGGAAGCAGGCTCCCTGCTGAGCAGAGAGCCCATGCAGGCCTCAATCCCAGGATCCTGAGATCATGACCTGAGCTGAAGGCAGAGGCTTTAACCCACTGAGCCACCCAGGTGCCCAGAAAACACATTTTTAAATGGCTAGAGGAAACCCCAAAGATTCCATTTAAAAAAAGGCTGTTAGAACTAAAAAGCAAATTCATCAAAGCCGCAGGATACAAAATCAACATGCAGAAAATTGGTTGTATTTCTCTACACTAATATAAACAATCGAATAGGAAATGAAAAAAACATCCCATTTACAATAGCATCAAACAGAATAAAATATGTAGGAATGAACTTTTAACTTTTAACTTTGTACAAAGACTTGTACACTGACCACCACAATATATTGCCAAAAGAAATTAAGACAACAAAAATAAATGTAAAGACATCATGTTCATGGATTGGAAGGCTTAATATTTTAGGTCAATATTACTAAATGTGGGTCTACAGATTTAATGTAATCATTATCAAAACCCCAATGGCATTTTCTTCAGAAACAGAAAAACCCATCTTAAAATTTAGATGATATCTCAAAAGATGCCGAATAGCAATCTTGAAAAAGAAGAACAAAGTTGGTCCCCATACTTCCTAATTTCAAAACTGATTAAAAAGCTACAGTAACCAAAAAAACTTTAAAAAAAGGGGGGGGGCACCTGAGTGGCTCAGTTGGTTGGGCAACTGCCTTTGGCGCAGGTCATGATCCTGGAGACCCGGGGTCGAGCCCCACATCGGGCTTCCTGCTCGGCATAAGCCTGCTTCTCCCTCTCTCAGTCCCTCTGCTTGTGTTCCCTCTCTGGCTGTGTTTCTCTCTGTCAAATAAATAAATAAATAAACTTAAAAAAAAAATCTACAGTAACCAACAAAGTGCAGTACTGGCATAACAATAGACATATAGACCAATTGAGTATAATGAAGAGACCACTAAGCTTTGCATGTGTATGGTCAAATGCTTTTCAACAAGGGTGCCAAGACCGTTCAATGAAGAAAGGGCAGTCTTTTCAACACATTGGTTTTTGATACAATTGTTGGTCTTTTCAATAAATCTACTTGATAAAACTAGATATAAACATGCAAAAGAATGAAGTTAGACCTTGTTGCAGACCATCAACAACAATTAGCTCAAAATGGAACAAGAAAGATCTAAAACTGTAAAACTCCCAGAAGAACACAGAGAAGAAAAGCTTCATGACACATGATTTAGCAATGATTTCTTGGTTATAACACTAAAAACCTTCTGTGCATCAAAGAACACAACCAACAGAGTGAAAAAAAACCTACAGGATGGGAGAAAATATTTGCAAATTATGAATCTGGTAAGGGGTTAATATTCAGAATATGTGAAGCTTAACAACAAAATAACTGGATTTAAAAATGCAAAGGACTGGAATAAGTATTTCTTCAAAGAAGATATACAAACAGCCAGCAAGCATATACAAAGATACTCAATATCACTAACAATTAAGGTAATGCAAATCAAACTACAATGAGCTAACATCTCATATCTATTAAAATGACTATTATTAAACAATGAAATAAGGTGGCAAGGATTTGGGTAAATTGGAACTCACATGCACCGCTGGTGGAAATATAAAATGCTGCAACCCCTGTGGAAATAATATGGTGGTTCCTCAAAAAATTAAAAGTGGAATTACCATATGACTCAGCAATTCCACTTCTGGAGATAGATGATAGATGATAGATAAATGATAGATTGGTACCAAAAAAATCAAAAGCAAAGCCTTGAAAAGATATCTGTACACCTATGTTCTAACAGCATTATTTACAGTAGTCAAAATGGGAAGCTACAAAACATCTTGACAGATGAAAGGATAAGCAAAATGTGGTACATCCAAACAATGCAATATTATCCAATCTTTAAAAAGAAGGAAGTTCTGACACATGTATATGGGTGAACCTGGAGGTCATTATGCTAACTGAAATAAATAAACACAAGAGATATTGGACAAATACTGTATTATATGAGGTATGTAGAGTAGTCAAATTCATATTAACAGATAGTAGAATGGTGTCTACCAGGAGCTAGATGAAGAGGGAAATGAAGACATTGTTAAATGGATATAGAGTTTTGTTTTGCAAGATGAAAAATTTCTGCAGATTGGTTGCACAACCAAGTATATGCATATACTTGATGGTACTGAATTATATACTTAAAAATGTTTAACATAAGGTGTCTGAGTGACTCAGTCAGTTAAGCCTCTGACTCTTAATTTTGGCTCAGTCCATGATCTCTGGGTTAAGAGATTGAGGCCTGTCAGGCTCTGTGCTCAGTGGGGAGTCTGCCTGTCTCCCTTGCTCTCTCCCCACCTCCTCCTTTTGCCCCTCCCCTCACTCATGCTCTCTCTCTGAAATAAATAAATCTTTTAAAAAATGTTTAAGATAGTAAATATTATATTATGTGTATTTTGCCACAATTTTTTAAAACAATTGAGGGACTTCAAAAAGCACTTCACAGAACAGTTATTATAATGGCAAATAAAAATATTTTTAAGAGATCAAATTAACTAGTAATCAGCAATATGCTAGGTTGTAAAAATTGAGAAGTCTGACAGCATTAAAGTAGTGATGAGATCGTGGGATACTGGGAAATTTTATACATGACCACTCCTAAAGTATGTGTGTGGGCTTCTAAGCAAATCTAAGAGACAAGGGACTCTTGTCTATGTAAACAATTAGATAACCCATATCAGCTAGTCACCATTATTCTGGCAGCTCAATCTCATGCAAACCTGAAAGTGAAATACTGCCTCAGTCAGTGGAAGCAATGTGCTGACTAAGCCAACCCTTGAAACAGAGATCCCACTTTGGGGCCCCAGGATAACCCCATAGATGGCAGTCTGGGAACTCCTTGTGTGTTGATGGTCAAGTACGTTTAGAGGGGCAGAGAACACCCTAAAGAGGTGAACTAAAACTTGGAATGCCCTACCTACCTAGACAGCATTCTTGGTCCAAGACAGTCTTAAGCACTATAGGAGAAGTTAGAAAATTTTCAGAAAGACAGTCCAAAACACAAACCCCTGTGATATAGGCCAAGGCAAAGATTTCTTGCCTAGGTAGAAAGGCAAGATTATTCCTTTCTTTTTTTTTTTTTTTTTTTTTGTCCGAGAGAGAGAGAGAGAGAGAGAGAGAGAGAGAGAGAGAGAGAGAAAGAGAGAGAACAAGCAGGGGGAGCAGCAGGCAGAGGGAGAAGCAGGCTCCCTACTGAATGAGGAACTCGATGTGGTACTTGATCCCAGGACCCTACGATCATGACCTGAACTGAAGGCAGACACTTAACAGACTGAGCCACCCAGGCTTCCCAAGGCAATACTATTTTTATATACTGTTGTATATAGTGTGTATACGATGTATATATGAAGTGCTGTAAAGAATGCATCAATACAATCACTTTAAAAAACAACTGACTTTTATCTTGTCAAGTTAAACATGTACATTACCTGTAACTTAGTTCTACATGTGTATACTAGACAATTTCTTGCATATTTGTCATGAGTCATTTATAAGGCTATCCATTCCACCACTGACATTTCCATGATCTACACTTATATACAACATGGATAAATTTCAGACATATAATGATGAATGAAAAAAAAACAAAGTCATTCAAGATTACGTACAGTATGATTCAATTTTTACAAAATTACCAAAAATCAAAATTAAATGTCTAATATACACATGTGTACATATATATAGGCATATATACAGATATGTAGGGGGCAACTGAAGGAAGCAGGGAAGAATTCACAAGTAGATTCAGAGATATTGGTGCTGTTTATGTTTTTAAGTTGACTGGGGGAATATATGAGTATTTATTTTACCATTAAATTTAATAACTTATATATGCCATACATTCTTTTTGTGTATTAAATATGACATTTTCGCTTAATTTTTAAAGACAAAATAAATAAACTTTTAAAAAATCCTTTAACCAAGAGGACATTTTTGAGGCGAGGACATTCTTTCTGGGGGGCCTTCATTAACAGGCCGAACTAGTGCCCTTGGAATGCTTTAAGTGTCGGATTTGAGAGTAAGCTGAGCTTTATTAATGTAGTTTCCCGAGAGAGGAGGCTGGGATAATGTGTGGTTTGTATGTCTCCTCATTTCAATAGCAATGCCACCCAGGAGGGGACATATTCAGTCTTGTACCTTTTCAAAAATGGGAGAGGAGACTATTTGTGACTATGATAAATAATCCGAGCCTGATTGTCCTCAGTACTTCATTCCTTTGCTTTACCTTCCTTGTGTGTATAAATTGTTTTCTATTCAGAGAAACATTAGTTCACTCTAAAACAATAAGCACTTTTAGTGGCTGTCTGCCCAAATCCAATCTGTCATGTCCTTGCCGAAAACCTATCTCATCTCAAAACCTAAACTGTGAGTGAGAAATTACGTGTTAATTGCCACCACACCTTCATGGTGTGCTGGTGTTTAAAGACCCAGCGATGTCAGCCTCGTGCTGGATAAGGGGCTGTTTTGGCTCTTTGATCAAAATGTAACTTAAACTAGTTACGCACATCATACTTCTACACCACATGAGAGAAGAAGACCTCCAGGGACTGTGGCAGTCATGTTCTCCTGGCTGAACAGTCTCAGAAATCTGGTTCTTGGCTGAACAACCAATGCTTACTCATTCCCAGTTCAAGTCAACAAATATTTATTGAGTGTTGGTTACAATTCTCGGACTATGTGGCTGAAAATGAAAAAGATGAATTTGAAATTAGCCCCATCCCCAAGGAAGTTAAATGAGAGACAATGTTGAAGAAGAAAAAGGACCCAGTTCTCATCTCAGCTCTGCTGTTAACTTACTAGGTGGGCCCAAGCAACAGCCTTTCACTGAGGCTCATTTTCTCTTTCATAAACTAAAGTGTTGGGGCTGGATAATTGTGAAATTTCCTTCCAAAGTCAAAACTGATGATTCTGTGAATCTGGTTGAGTAAATTAGATAATCACAGAACTACCTGATTATAAGCTATAAATATCATCAAATGATCCAGTCCCCAAGGCTTGCAAATGTGGAAACCAAGGCCCAAAAAGATAAGGGGACGTGTTCAAGATCACATAGCTACAATATGAGACAATACTGGAGGTGTGAGGAGGGGGGAGGAGATTCATCACTAGGGGTGTTTTGGATGCACTAATTCTTTGTTTAAATTGAAATATAGTGTATGTCAGAAGGCCAGTGAACAATGGCGGGGGGGGGGGGAGTTGAGCTGACTTTCCTCCGTCAGGTATCTCTTCTGTAGAAGGGAGGAGAAAATTGAGCCCATAGGTAAAGGAATTACATGATTCACTGTGTCCAAAGGACTATGTTGCCAGATAGACTTTGCTTTTTATACAGTGAAAGATCCTGAAGAGAACTAAAACAGAAAACGGTTAGATATCAAAGCATTTACTGTCCCATTAACCATAACCAGTGTGCCTGCCCCTCTTTTGGCCTTAGCAGTTCAACAGCATTTACATTCTATTATCGTCTCACTTTGGTTCTGCTAAAGTCCTCTCCTGATATTAACCTGAGTTAAAAGAAGGCTTTCCTTCCCCTGATGAATCCTGCCTACAATAACTTTTGAACAGTGATCTTTGAACATGGGACATAGTGGGTCAGGTGAGCTTACCACAGGACATTCTGGGAGAAGGATTTATGGAGTTTTCCCCAAGATTTATGTGCAAGGGACAGACAAAGAAAGAAGTTATCAAGATTGGACTTGAAGCATTGATGAGTATCAGATCCCAAGGATCTTTCCAGAGATTTTAGAGCAGGATAGGAATTTCTCCTTAAGCATTGGGAGTTGGATCAGTTAGCTACTGCTGTGTAACAAACTATCCTAAGTTCAGTGGCTTAAAACAACATTTATTATTATAGGTTGAATATTCGTGGGTCAGCTGGTTGCTCCTGATGAGGACTAGGTTTGTTTCATTTCATTTGGGCTTACTCATGTGTGTAAAGGTTGTCGGGGAGGGGGTGCTTTGCTCAGAACTGGGCTTAGTCAAGATAACTTGGTTGGGCCAGTTCAGGATTCCTTACCTTCTTGGGATCAGCAGGCTGGCTCTGGCATGTCTTTCCAATGGTGATGTCAGATGCTAAAGAGAACGTGCCAAAACACACAAGGCCTCTTAAGACCTAAACTTGGAACTTAAACGTGAAATCTCTTCCTCACTATATTAGCAAAAGTAAGTTCCAGGGCTGAGCCCAGATTTAATGAGTAGGGACATAGACGTCATTTCTTTAGCAGCAACAACTGCAAAATCCTATGGTCAAATACGGATGCGGGAAAGGTGAAGCATTTGAATCATTCATGGAATCTACCACAGGAACCTAGAAAAAGCAATACTTTTCAAACATTTTTAAAAAAAAAATCAATAGACCATTTTGTGACTCAAATAAAAAAGAATGCATCCTGCCTCAAGATAAATCTGTGGTATTTATGCCTCTGGGTTTATTAATCCTTTGAGGTTTATCAATGACTTCAAATTACATATTCCTGATTAAGAGGGTCAAGATGGCTGATAAGGGCTAACACTATGTTTCTATTATGGAGAGAAAGACATTTGCCCGCTTATTAATCCAGAAGTGTCCTCTGAGTACAAGATGCGCTAATCCATCAAGAGCAGAGGTTTTTCTTTCCTAGGATTAAAAGGCTTGAGTTCAACAAGTATAAGACCTAGTGCCCAAGTGCGTTTAGAAGAAAGAGCTTTGTAGAGGTGGTTGGTCTGGAATGCACCACACTGAAATCCTCTCTTGGCAATATTTTCATTAAATTCGATACTTTATGAATTCCAACTTTATTGCTTCATTAGCATAATGACAGGAAGTTATATTTCACTTTTCAAAATAAGATTATTTGTCTCTTTTTAATGGCCTGCTGCTTCTGGAGGGGACATAAGCAGGGAGACACAGTTGAGCCTGCAGAGGTGGTTTTTAAGAAACATTGCTTCTACATGCAGAGATCCCCTCCAACTCAACCGCCCGTCTAGCAAGGAAAGTGTTGGCAAGCCCTGCCCATCTGCCAATAACATAGCTCTGCTCAGTTGACAAAAGAAACTTGAGTTATTCCAATGAACTTGTAAGGATCCCTGGTGAATGAATAGCTTCTCATAAATGCACATTCGTTTGTCTATTTTCAGTGAATTGACCTTCTGAGTGCAGTAAGTAAAATAAGATCCATTTGATTTATTCATCTTTTCTTGATTAATTAAGCCAAAACAGATGGATTATTTATGATGATGTCATTTTTTAAAGCAGGGAACCTCAACAAACAGACTTTGAAAACAAAGTAGAAAAGCCTAAGTGACAACATTCTGTTGTTTACCGTCTCACATGGGAAACTGCCTGATCTACAAAGCCAGAGCTCAAGGTAGGAAAGCTTGTTCCTCATGGCGGTCATGACGCTTGCCATGCTTTTAGGTCTGCATCTGCCCCTGGATCACGAGCATCTCCGAAGTTGGGACCTGCACATGCTTTTGTTCCTTGTCGTGTTTCTAGAATGTACCACAGTGTCTAGCACACAATGGGTGCTCACATTTGTCAAATGAACAAAAAGAATACTTTCTAAAGCTCTTGGAACAGTTCCTTCCATGCAGTAGGCATCTTATTGCATTTTTTTTTCTAAAATTTTATTTATTTATTTGACAGAGAGAAATACAGCCAGAGAGGGAACACAAGCAGGGAGAGTGAGAGAGGGAGAAGCAGGCCTCCCGCCGAGCAGGAAGCCCGGTGTGGGTCTCTATCCCAGGACCCCGGGATCATGACCTGAGCCGAAGGCAGATGCCCAACAACCGAGCCACCCAGGTGCCCCTTTTATTTTCTATTAGCTATTTCAACACTAATGAACCTGTATTTATAACTAAGATTACTCTCCTTGGGCTTTGCTGGATTTTCAGAATTCCTCTGGGAAGATAAGGAACTTGAAAACTGTGGTATTATAGCAGCATAATTCTGAGTCAAAAATTTATAATGAAGCTGAATTCAATGAAGGATTTGAAATGCAAAACTGGAAAGCTGTTTTCCCACAGAGGCTTTATATGATGAAAATATTTTTTAGGAACTTTTTTCCTTTTGACTCAGGGTTTAATCAGGAAATTTTAATGTGTTCTATTTTACACAAAAAGTTGAGCTTATTATTAACAATAAGAATATTAATTGATAGTCACTGTGAACCATAATACTGTCTTGCCTTTGAGATGAACAATTAATTATCATCACTTTTTTGTTTTTGTTTTAATTAAGCACTTATGCAGCACTTTACATATTTGATGTATTTTATAACCATTAATTACAGAATTAATGCACAAACATAAATTATATATGTTCAGAAAAAAGACTCATCTTTAAATTACGAATAAAGGAGCTGTTAGGTTTGCATAGTTTGTTCTCTTTGGGGAGAAAATTCTGTTCATATATAATAGAAGTGTCCCAAAAAATATTTTCCTATAGAGAATGACTAGACTAGTAAATGTTAACTAATATTTTATAAGGAAGACTTTTGGCAAATACCAAAGAATGAATATGTTTTAATTTTTTTAATATCTGCTGTTTTAAGGAAGACATATTTGGGGGAGCTTAATGTTTGATAAGTATGCCCCCCTTGTGCAGTGGGGTTGCTAAAGAAGTATAATTGCATTTTTCCTCCTTAATGAGGGTTTAGGGGAGAATGGAGGAGGAGAATAGAGAAATCCTTTCAGCTAAGGTGCACTGTGCCTTCACAAGCAGAGGAAAACCTGGGTTTGAGGTGCAGAGATGGGCTTTAGGAGGGTTCTGTGTGTGAAACACCGAGAGTCAGGGCCCAAGGTTATTGAGCTGGGGAGTGTCTGACATGAACCCAGGCAGCCTGCACTGCAGACCCAGGAGGAAAGGGAAGATCTCAAAAGGGATTGTGCTGAGGAGGGACTGGGCTTAGCTGTTGGAAAACAGTCTTCAGAACTACTCTTCCTCCCTTCCCGAGGTAATACATTCTGAGAGGTAACCCGTGGCCTCTGGAATAAGACAGTTGGGGGTGTGTCATCAGGATGACTTTGGGCAAGTTCCTCCACCTCTCAGAAACTCAGTTTCCACTTCTGTAAACTGGGAATAACAACTGTATGTACCCCCAGAGAGTTGGTATGAAATAAAATATGTTCATTCGTATGAAGCACTTTAAATAGTAGCCAGTATATAGTAAGTTCTCAATCAATGTTAGTTATTTTTGTTACTCTTTGTCATAAAACTAGGATCTCAGTAAATTATGGCTTCTTCTCCCCAGGAAAAAAGGTGTATATGTGTGTATGTATCTGTACATCAAAGTACGTCTCACATACACACACACACATACACACACACACTACACACACATACATGCATGAACTAATACATACAGAATCCTTTTTATGGACCCTGGAATTTCTGGAATATACGTAAAGAACCTATGCACAGAGCAGTCCTCATTTCTCTATACTTAAGCTCCTTCTATTTCTAGGAGGAAAATTTTGTTTCTGTAACTTGTCTGGAATCGCCCTGAGAGTAGAAACCTCATTTTCCTTTCTAGCCAATCAGTCAGTATCTAGTACAATGCCAGACATTAGGGTATGTGTTTAATAACTTCAAGTCAAATAAGTAAATATTGAAAGGCTGACTCCAAAGTTAGGTCCAGAATTAGCATTTTTTCCCCCAACCACCCCAAACCTAAAGAAAAACTCATGTTTTGGTATGCCTTCCTTCTCTTGTAGAAGGTATTCCCTGGACAAGCAAGACCTTTCAACACCTCCACTTGGAGAAGGACAGAAATTTCTTCCCTCTAAAAAGAATCTAAAACCTTCTTCCAAAAGCTTTTGAACCAGGGATAAACAGCCCCAAGCATTCAAACAAACACCACAAAATATCCAAATTAGATGGCATTAAAATGTGACTGTGCCAAGAGTGCCAAGGAGTTAAGAAGGTCACCTCAGGAAGACCTTTAAGGGAAGTCTCCCACCAAGTTCCCTGCAGGGCCCTGATCACATGGACTGGATTTTGGAAATGTATCTGCCTCCTTCTCCTAACCAACCACCCCCTCAGCCAAAACCAACTGGGAAATAGGAATGTCTTCCAAAAGAGTGTGAACATTATAATTGGCCCCTTTATGAGTCGTCCTGGAAGTTCAGTGGTGCTCCAGCCCCCGGCTGGGATTCACAAGCTGAGATGAGCCTCTGACATGAACTTGGATGCTCTTCCAGGCCATGGCTCAGCCCTGGAAAGTGGAAAATGCCACTGAGACAGTTGGGAACGATCCAAGAAGACAGGGTGGGAGGCTGCAATGGGCCAGACCCCTTCAGAGGAAGGACAAGCATAGAGTCACTGATTTGGCATGAAATAAGAGAAAAAGTACCTGCTGACTGGTTTCACAGAACAACAGAACTTCCGTGGTGGAGAGAAATGAGGGGAATTCAACTTCCCAGATGCCCAGATCTGCCCTTTTTGGTCTGGGCCATGTAAGACTTAGGCCGTACTGGGGCCAGGATGCTGACTTATTCATTGGCATTTGTGTCAACACTGGACCCTCAATAAAAACCCTTGCAAGGCATGTTTGTGGTTATTTGCATTCTCAGAATCTGAAAGACCAGGATTTTGTGGCCCATATTAAGCATGAGGCCTTGGGCAAAGGACTGACTTACCTATATATGGTTTATTCCCATTTGTGATTTCAATCATCGTTTATTTAGCATTGGCTTTTAACAAACATGAGTAAAACCCAGTCCTTTTCCTTTAGGCATGTACAGTCTGGAAAAGGGCCATGGATATAGCCCCAAGCAGCTGCAATGGCAGAACATGATGAAGAATGCACGAAGGCCAATGGGAAATACAAGGGAAAGAGTGCAAAATTCAATTCTAAAAATCAAGAAGCCTTCATGGGCTAAGAGGTGTTTGAACTAAGCTGCAAATTATATCATGTGAGGGGAAAAAACAGTCCACATCCACCCCCCAACCTTCAGAAACTCTTGGAATAAATACACACATGATTATGGAGTTACAATGCTGATATTTACCTGAAAGAAGACATCTATACGCTTAAGACCTTCGTCTTTGATACTCACCTAACATCATGACAACATCTGGCTTATCTGGTATATCTCAATAGTCTTGTATTAGTCACTCATGAAGAGCCAACTAAGACATGATAAATGCTGTCTTATCCCCTGGTAGGGAAGACAGATAGGCAAGAGTTAAGGGTGGTGACCCTGACCTTCAGATAGAAAACTTCCACAGCTTTGGAACAATTTCAACACCTTCAATAGCCTCAGTACATCATGTTTTCCAGTGGGATAGTCAAGAATGACCTGAGTTCAAATCCTCATTCTGCCAACATGGCATGTGCTATCTGGAATGGACTATCATATTCACTGGACCAGCATTTCCTCCACTGAGAAATGGTGATGAGTTCATTCACCACACAGGGGTGTTATAAAGAGTAAATGGTGATGCTTGTGAAGTCCCAGCACCTAGCAGGCCCACAGAGGTTGGCATCTCTTCTAATGCATCAGAATTATGACTCTGGATAGGCCTAACTCAAGCTCCTTGTCACAATCTCCTATCTTTGTGCTATTTCTCTCAATTCCTACCCCAACTTCCCCTTGTGTATGCACCAAACTTCCTGGATTTGTCTAAGTTTCGTGTAAGCCTTGGACTTAATGGCTAATTTACAAATGACGATGAGGAGGCTGCAGCCACTAGGAAAATTAGCTTACTTCCTCCTTCTCTCTAGTACAATTTCCCACTGGCAACTACAGCAGGTAGGCTCTCCAGAAAGAACTTTCATCTAGTCACTATAATACATTTTTATCACCTCTAATCACCAGAACTTGAGATTAAAGAGAGCCAGTGCAGGACAAATGTTTTGATGTTTATAGGCCTAGCTCATGCCACGGGAAAGACCAGAATTTTGATGGTGTGAGGAGAGTCTGCTCTCAGAAAATTGATCCCACAATGGCTGTATCACCTTACATCACCCTATCAACAAATTGGTTAGTGTAGACACTCCTGCCAAGAACAGGGACCTGTTGGAGACAACCTTAGAGGAGCATCCTTAATTCTCATAGGGTGGACCATGAACACCCTTTTATCAAGCACGATGAGTCATTTGTACTACTTAATAAAAAAAAAAAAAGATTCATGAGACTCAGTACAGACCTAATGGACAGGGTGGTGAATAGCAAAGCTTGACACATTGTCCAGTAGATTCTGATATCCACTATATTTTGGTATTTGCCATGCAGATAAGAAGAACAAGGGTAGGGGCCTTCCACTGTCATGAAGGTATGACCATCAATATGCCTTAGAGTTACGGACAAACACGGTGGCTAGAACTGAGGTAGGCTAGAGGGGCTGGTGAGGTGATGGTTAGAATAGAGCCAGGATGCTGGGCGGGGGCAATGAGTAGTCTGCAGGATGTTGTGTTTGCTGTGGAGCAGATGGCAGATACCTAAGGCCAGAACCACATAAGAGGTCCGCATCATGCTGAAAAGACACCACAGAGGAAACAAAGAGCTAGAGCAAGCAACAGTAAGATGGTAGGTAGCTAGATAGGGGCAATCAAACTATCCTGGCATTTCTAGAGGTATCATGGGTCCTTTGGGGGTTCTCAAAGGTATTTAATTCAGCTCCCAGAGGAAAAGAAAACAAGATATAAGACACCTAACCAGAGAGGAATAAGATAATCCTTGGCCAAAGTTCTCCAAACAATCCTGAATCTCAGTGTCCAGCTCCTGTCTGTCACTTAGTTCTGATCATAGGACATGAAACACCAGCCATGGGTCGCATCAGTGAGAGGAACAGAGCCATACATCAGACAGTGTCCTGCACATTTTGGATATTAATCCTGACAGAAAAATCTTTAGCGTTGTATGGATTAGTCAATGTAAATTCATTATGTACTTGTCATGACTATAATATAATCTAGCCTGACAGTAAAGACTTGACAGCATGGTGTTAATCGAATCTATGCAGAAAAGGATGCATTTCTGTTTAGACTCAACAACTGCTCCTCCTGCCAGATCAGAGGCTGGGGCCTTCACAGGAAAAACAAAGGTGGCCTGGTAGGGAGGGTCCTGTCCTCAGAAGAGCATCATAGCCCTGATCATCTGAAACGACTTTCCATTTCCTGCAAACCTCACACCCTCCGTGCAATGCAAGTCCATCCATCCCCAGTCCCCATCAGTGAGAAGTTCACAGATAATAAAACAAAATGTATTCTGCAGGGTTGAATATTTTCTCCCAGGATGAGTCATTACCAGGTTTTAATCAGGCTCATTAGGCTGCCATTAGAGTCCTGTCCAGCTTTTCACCGCCAGAGAGGAGAGGAGAGAATGATTGTAGTAGGGGCTGCACCCTACTTAGTGAAATACTCACCATCTGTTCCCAGTTGTAACTCCCTGCGTGAAGCACCTTAGTTTATGGCCATGGCCATCTTAGATGCCTAGCACAGAACCTCCTATTTCTCTAGAGTGAGCTGGCCTGAGCCCACCAGAACCTGAAACAGTCAGATTTTGACATCACTGAAATCGGAGGCAAGCCAGCACCAACTTACCAATCACGAGGCTTCCATTTCAGCAGAAAATGCATTTAAATTTCCACAGGTTGGAGCATGAAGGAGCCGGTAAGAATGTGGCTTTGAAAGAAAGCAGCTCAGTGGAAACTGCTGTGAACCTGTTTCTCTTCTGTTCTGGAAGCAACTAGCACTATAGAGCAACAGAAGCCTTACGAATGCAGAGTGAATATTTGAGATTTCTAATGTTTTACCATCTGTATACTATTTTCTAGCTCTCTCTCAGTTGTAAGCTGATTGTTTCTGACTGGACTGTTCTGTGTTCTTTTATTCTCATGAAATTCGATGTTTTATTTGAGTACCTGACAGAAGTCTTCATACACAATAGGTGTTTCATAAAGTTTTGTTCAATGATGAATAGCACATATGTATTTTCTTTGGTAAGAATTGGAAGACAAAGTGATTTCATTTCCTTCCGGCATGATAATTCTTCTTTTCGCCCTTATGTCTAATGCCCCAAAACATTTTACCTATAGTGACCTATTACCCTATCTCAACTTTTTCATTTATAACCTGCTCATTTAGTGTCTCTACCGTAGAACAAAGCAAAATGAAAGTTTTCACTGTCCTTTGTTGGATAGGTATATATAAAATCTGTTCTTACACTTGTGTCTCTCTTAAACTCAGATTCTAGCCCTTGTTAACTTCAGGGTTACATTTGCCTACCTTTCCTCCCTGCTCCTACTTAAAGACTCCCCGTTAGTGTTCAGTGCAGTAAGAGGGCGTCTGGGTAAGCCCTTGACCTCTAACTTGATGGCCTCCCCTTCAGTGTAGGAAGTCCAGCCACTTCAGGCCAGTCACCTTCTTTTTCCTCCAAATCTGACCTAAATGTTTATTACAGGATCAAGAGAGCACAGGACAAATAAAAAGAACCAACAAAGAGCTTCTGTTCTGTGCCAGCTAGAATCGGGTATTTGTACATTTGGAAGCTGTTGAGGGAGTTAGGGAAAAGGCTAGGGAAGATTGTCCAATTTAGCTATAGGATTCTCCAAGCAATGCATTTCTTTTTTTCTTTCTTGATCTTCCACTCTTATAAGTGATAGAATCACCATGTTATCAGATGTCGAGGACCTTCATTCAGTTCTTAAGGAAACCAGGGCACAAAGAGAATTCCTCCTTGAGATTGCATAGTGAGAGACAGAGGTAAGACTAGAATCATAACTCTGGTCTTCTGGCTCCTACTCTGAGCCCTTTTCCCAAATGTTTTGTAAGGGGTGCAGGTTTGAGAGGGCAGGCCCTGGATGGTACGTTCTCTTTAGGGCCAGATCTTGTCTTTGGTGTGGTGTTCCTTTGGTGTGGATTCCCTTACAGCTCAGTCCTTGCCACCATCACAGACCAGGTCTCCCTTTCTGTGACTGCTTTCCCACGAGCTTCTCATTCACCTTCACTTTGTTTCTCTTGGGTGGGCAGTATCAGGTAGTGGCCAAGAGCTTTGACTTTAGAATCAAGTTCACCTGGGGATGTCTGGGTGACTCAGTTGGCTAGGTTTCTGCTTTCGGCTTAGGTCATGATCTTAGGGTCCTGGGATTAAACTCCACATGGACTCTCTGCTCAGTGAGGATCCTGCTTCTCCCTCTCCATTTGAGCGTTCTCTCTCTCTCTCTCTCTCTCTCTCTCTCTCTCTCTCTCTCACACACACACACACACACACACACACACAAATCAAGTTTGCCTGGATTTAAATCCTCCCACGGGGAGTCAAGATGGCGGAAGGCGAGGTGACCGCATTTCGGGGAGTTCCCTGAAGAGAGCTGAATTCCAGCGAAAAAACACTACAAGACCACCGTGAACACCCATGAAACCAGCCTGAAATGTGATATTTCCCACCTCTAGATCCACCACGAGAGACAAAGAACATCGGCAAAAAGGTAGAAACAAATTGGAGGGTCTGGAGGCTTGCCCCCAGAGACAGGGGAGTGGGGGAGGAAGCCCGCAGAGCTGAACCATTGAAAACAAATACCCCAAAACAAAAGTGCTCTGTGAGTGAGGAATAACAGCGGATTACAGCCTGAATCGGGGCTAGACAGAAACGGGAACACAGCAGAGCCCGGGGCAAGGCAAGGAGATTTTTAAAATCTTTTTTGTTTTCCCCGCGCGCAGCCACCTCCGCCCGGCGAGCCCCGTGCGCGGCCACCCCCGCCCGGCGGACCAGCGTGCAGCCGCCTCCGCCTGAGCCGCCACAGCTGCCGGGAAAGCAGCGGGAGTGGATTCTACTTTTACGCCGCTGCCCTTCTCTCCCGTTTCTCTCCACACCGTGGGCCGCGCGCAGACCCCCCCAGGGAAGGCGTTTGTACAGACTTGCCTGGGACTGGAGAGGCCCCAGGTCCCAGGGCGCGGACAAAGTCGCGTGATCCAAAAGGAGCTGTGGCTTTGAGGTGCAGGAGGGAAACGACAAGCGGGGACGGGGGCAGAAATCAATACAACGTTTGCACCAGCCTGGCTGTGGCAGACTGCCAACCGGGAGCCTGGAAAGAGCCCCTCCCTGTGTAGAGGCTCGCTCTGGGAGGGAGGTCTGGGCGCAGACATCTTGCTCCGACCTGACTTCTTCAACTGCTGAAAAAAGATGTAAAAGAACAACTATCTGCTACCAGAGAATTGTAACCTGATAATCTGGTTGCCATTGAGATCAGCCTCTACCAGGGGAGCCCAGGACTCAGCCTAGGCAGAAGGACTGAAGGCTAATGGCACGCCCCGCCCCCAGAAAGCACGCCAGAGGTTCAGGAGGACAACATTCCAATGCAAAACCACACATCGGGGAAAAGGCAATTTATTAAACTCCTGGCACTGACTACAAGTACCAAAAGCTCTACAACTCATTGATAAAGTTCTCCACCTCATTTACTTTTTTAAACTGTTTTCTAGTTTTACTTATAATGCTTCCACTTTAAGCTTAAAATTACATTCTCATGGTTTTTCTTTTTCAATTTTTAGCCCCCTTCTTATCACAACGTGATACCCAATACAACACCCCATAACATTTTTTCCTTTTTTTATTTTTTATTTTTTTTTATTTTCATATATTTTTTATTCGTTTTTATTTTATTTTTTTTCTATTTTTTTTCTCTTTTTTACCCTGAAATTCTTTCAAACACACCCCTGTATTTTCTGCTTTTGTTGTTCCCTCTTGTCTCCCTGTTTGCTGTCTCTGTTTCTCCCTTTCTTCTCTCCTCTTTCCTTTATTCTCTCTTTTACATGTACATGTAGATACAAGCTTCAAGTCAATTCCACATACCTATTCAATACTAACCCTATATACAACCAGTTCTAATCCCCCTATATCTTTTGAAGGTGGGCTCCTCCAACAATAAAAACAAGACAAACTCGGGAGGTCTGAAACGCATTCCTTGCCCACAAGGAGTGTCTGCCCTCACCTTCCCACTCTAGTTTGTCAGTGTGTCTGTGTAATTGTCTTTACTTCTATATTTTATAAGTACTGGTCTTGGGGGTCATATAGGTTGGGCTTTGCTTTTTGACCTCTTCATTTACCCTTGATAACCCTTTTCTTTACCCTGTAACAGCCTTGTACCATATAAATCCTATCACTGGGCCCCGCACTGGCAGGGGTGTCTTTTCTTGCTTCCTCCTTTCCGTTTTCTTTTTTCTTTCTCCTCCCTTTTCGGTGGTGAACTCTGGTTGCTCCAAACTTTCCAACGACCAATCCACCTAGATGGTGGCTGATATATTTAGTCATACACCCCCTCAACCACTCCTCGCCACAATGACTCGGAGAAGGAACACCCGACAGATGAAGAACCCTGAGACTGCAACCACGGCCACAGAATTACTGGAAATGAACATAAACAGTATGAGAGATATGGAATTCAGGGCAGCAATAGTCCAAGCAATGACTAATTTAGAAAAGAACATTAGTCTCAAAGTAAAGCCATAGTAACAGAAGTGAAAGCTGAGGTTAGAAAGGCTTTAGACGAGATGCAATCTAATCTAAATATGCTAACAGCCAGAGTAAGTGAAGCTGAAGATTGTATCAGTGATCTAGAAGACACACGGAATAGGAAGGAGGAGCAAGAGAAGTCTTGGAGCAAACAACTAAAATTCCAAGAAAACAGAATAAGGGAAATGAATGATGCCATGAAACGCTCCAATATCAGAATTATTGGAATCCCTGAAGGAGTTGAGAAAGAGAGAAACCTAGAAAATATTGTTGAACAAATCATGGATGAAAATTTCCCAAATCTGAGGAATGAAACAAATTTTCACATCCTAGAAGCAGAGAGGACACCCCCCAAGATCAATGAGACCAGAAAAACCTCCAGGCACATAATAGTAAAATTCTTGAATCATAAAACCAAAGAATATGTCTTAAGGGAAGCTAGGAGAAAGCGATCACTTACCTATAGAGGGAGGACCATCAGAATAACGTCAGACCTTTCCACAGAAACCTGGCAAGCCAGAAAGGGCTGGCAAGACATATTCAGGAAGTTACATGACAAAAATATGCAACCAAGGA